>BGPR01048548.1:0-11527 GCA_013235015.1 Araneus ventricosus
TGAGTAAAGAAATGACAGGAGTCAAGTAAAGTCGCATTATTAAGTTTATAAAATCCACTAGTTAAAAAATCTAATAATCGATTTAAAAAAAATTTTAATTCCCAACCTTTTGAAAACTTGAATTGAAAAATCATTTTTACATGGTAGTCAAAACATCAAAAAGATTTTTTTTACTAGCCATTTTTTAATCAAAGTTGCGCTTTTCCAGTCTATTTCCGGCATGCAATAAACTATAAATGTCTGAGCCATATTTTAATATTTTTCAGTATGGTAGTGCTCTTTTAGGTCTTTTGTAAAAATTAGGAATCATCAAAGTTGGTGAGTTTACTAATTATGGTTTGCTCAACATCTCCGAAATCTGTGACTTTCATATAAATACTAAAACAATTCGTTATAGACAGAAGAAAATAAATGCTATCTTTTCACATTCATATGATTTCACGTACATATATGAATCACATAAGCAACAATACGTGAATGTTTGCAATTGCAAGATACTTTTGAAGTAGACGTCTCTCCATAGTGGTCTAATGGTGTGTCGGGAAAGGAAAATATTATGACGTTTTTCGTAGTATTTTTAAACCCTTATAGCTCCGGAACCAAATAACATACAGAGTTGGTTTTAGTTTCATTTAACAGAGAAAGGTTGACATTGAAGACTGCAAAAAAGATTTTTAGAATTTGGAATTACGGTTTAGTCACAGTGTAGCTGCAAATTTGGTGAAAATCACTAAAAATTGTGATGACGTCATAGCGACCGATGCGCGCGTACGCAGACTAAGGCAATTCAGTCATCCATCTGAGGTTCAAGCGAAATATTACTCAAAAATTGCTGAATTGCATCCAATTTTGTGCTAAAGTTAAACTCTTATTTCTCTGCAAACAAATAACATAGAGAGTTGGTTTTAGTTTCATTTAACAGAAAAATGGAGACATTGAAGATTGCAAAAATAATTTTAGAATTTGTAATTACGGTTTAGTCACAGTGCAGCTGCAAAGTTGTTGAAAATCACGAAGAATTTTGATGACGTTACAGAGACTAATGCGCGCGCACGCATCCGTTGTGAGTGGTATATTAACTGGATTTCAACAGATTAATAATTAATTCATTTCAGATTAATTCATTTAACAGAGAAAGGTCATAGAGCATAGGTCATAAGTCAAAGCCACATGGAGCTACTTTATCGCAGAAATTCACAGTTGAGTAATCGATTAATTAACTGTTCTTAATTAATTATTATTAACAATTCTGTATTTAATTGAGCTGTCCTTTCCATCGATTTAATTGAGTTGAGTTGGTTTTAGTTTCATTTAACAGAAAAGGTCATAGAGCATAGGTCATAGTCACATAGAGCTACTTTAGTTACATAGAACAACTTTAGTCACAAAAAGTCACAGTAAGTAAGTCTACGCCCCTCAATCCCAGCGACCGTTTCACAGAAACAGTCTCCCGCCAATTTTTTTTGATACATTCAGGAAATTCATATAATTTCCAGCGAAAATAAATAATCACATTGAAGGGTCAACTAACATAATGTGTTGTATCTTCAGATTAAAGAAAATAGACTTTCGTATTAAAAATATATTAATTCAGCTATTTACATTTCATTTACAAATTATGTTGTTTAGTCAGGCAGATTTTTTAAAACCCTTATTCCCAAGCAAAAAATATATCTCATGTCTCCAACTCATTTTCACTTCTAGCGAGAGAATCCTCGCCTTGAGTAAAAGTATCTTTTTGAAATAAAAGTTAAAAATCCTGAATTTTAATATTTTCACAGTATTCAAAATATAAGTCCAGAGTATAAAAAAATTGAGTCTAATCAGAACAGATACAATTTCATGACAGTGGAGATAGCAAAATAAAATGTTTGAAAGTTTTTCTAAATACTATGGACGAGTTTTCTGTTTGGTTTTTTTAGGGTCATCTAGAAAGTCCGTTATACAGACCAGCTACCTGTGTAATGCTTCGTCAATGGGAATCTTCAAAATTTCAACACTCCGTTTGATGATGTTAATTAATGTTTAAATTTGAGTTTTCTAATGTTATGGCTTAAGAATACTTTGAAAATATGTTTGATGTCCCTATTGCTGTAGTCTTGACTTGACTTGAATTGTATCTCCGAGAGGTACAAGGTTTAGGGATATTTAGCAACAAAGGCTGTTATCCCCTAGTTAAAAAAATATTCAATTCAAAATTCGTTTCAATCTGCTTAAAAATCAAGTAAAATTGCCATCAGGAGATGGACTAGAAAAATTGCTGATCCAATTCGGTCAAGAGAAAAAAAATAATGCCACCCTCCTAGAAAGGCCTCCATATTCTTTTCCCCTATTGCTGTAGTTCTCGATGTTTACTTCAAATAAGATCCTCATTTTGCAAAAAGGCTGTCATAATTATCCGTTATCGCTCTTTTTGGCGACTTCAAAGGCTTGCTGGCGGTTAAATTATTAACCAAACGATTTAGATAATCACTTGCGTTTAAATTTCGATACAGTATCAAAACAGATTTGGTGATTGCTTAAACCGGAGGGCTATCGGAAAACAGTCTGTGAATCGAAAATAAACGAAGCAGAAAACTCGTCCATAGACGTCTATAATTAAGAATGAAAATCTCTCAAGCCATGTACTTAAAGGATTTAATTTTTCATTTTTTTCTAGAAGAAAGCGGATGTTTCAGAATTTGAAATCTAAAAATAACTCACAAAAGATGAGGAAAAAAAAAGCTTATATAAATTGTTTTGTTCAGTTTCCATAAAAGCACAGTAGAGAATTTTCCTAAGCTTTGTCGAAGAAAAAGACAAAATATCGATAGAAAACGAACTGAACAATTTGACGTAAACAAGATAAAATGAGATTAAATATTCTAACGCGCTAAAAATAAAATGCGCCAAGTATTAAACGAATTATACTGGAGTAAAAATAGGGTTACTATGACATTCAAAGTATTAAACAAATATATTAAAAACGCCAAGAAAATTATTTTCTTTTATTTTTATTTAGGGGTTAAAAGGAGCAAATAAAGGCTCGTTACTGAAGCAATATCTACTCACAGTGCTTGAGAATATCGCTAGTTATCGCCATTACTGTAGTTCATCAAAATGAACTGCATTTAACCGAGCGGCATGTAAAATGTTCTTATCGGAATGTAATCTTTATATATAAAACGGTAACTTGCGTGGCACAGAAATCGAGCTTATTACTTACTAGCAGTACCCGCACGGCGTTGCCCGTGGTATCATGAATTTCAACAAAATGCTTTTTAAAGCCCACAATGACATAAAATAAATATTTGGAAACAAAATCAATACAAAATATATATATATATATATATATATTATTGATTTTGACCACTTATTTCTCTTCGCGACAATGATATTAACTGAAGATATGTTTTTTTTTAAAGCGACAATGAAATTGTAAATTATAGAATTCAAAATGAGTAAAAACAATTATAATTCAGTCAGGCTGACACCTTAAAATGTTTCGATCCTCTTTAAAATAGTTAATTGGTGACATTAGATACTTTGAATTAAAGCCATTCAACGAAATTATTTCAAATTGAAATTACAGTACCAAATCAACCGATATTTTCGAAAAAAAATTTTTAGGATTTAAAAGATTGATTCCTATAAACCAGGTAAATTGTTAAGGAATGAAAACCGAATGAAATCTTAAACGATTTCAAATGGAAGAATACGCCTCGAAAGATACAGACAAACATAATTTCTATAGTATTTAAATATATCCAAAATGAATGAAAGAAGATAAGAAAAAGAGAGATTAAATCTTCTCCACTTTAGGTTTAAACTTTGAAGCCAGATTATGTAAATAGATCCTTGAAATCAATTTGATTTTTTCTAATCTTCTCTAACTAAAGATATAGTCAGAACGTTATTGCTGGCGAATGAAGGGAATAAATCACGGCTGTTTTTTTCCCCGCCAGATGGCGTAGCCAAGGCGAAAATGTGAGAAACGCCTTGTTTCTTCAGTGCCGGCAATCGAAAAAAATTTTCTGATCCCATCAAAAAATAAATTAATCTAAAATCGAAGAAAAAAATATTTTAACCGTTCTTGTTTTAAATCAGAGAAAAATAATTGATTTACTACCAAAAAATTTGTGAAACTGATATCTTAATTAGAACATCGGATGCAAGAGTTTTAAGAATTCCGGAAAATTTTATTTTTGAAAAGGGACTATTTTTAAAAAAAATTCTCAAAATTCAGTAAATTACATTAGAAATTCAAAACTAACTTCATAGAACGGAAATCACGTGCTCTTTCCGATGGTGTATCTATTTTTTTGGTACAATTATCCAAAATCATGCTATTGAGAAATTAGAGCAAAAAATGACCCAAAACAACACAAAACATTAAATAAAAAATTTTCTAGATTAAACTTTAAAATTTCGGCTTCGAGGTGCATTCAGTCACCATTACGACTACCTGTGTGCCAAATTTCATGGCTGTAAGTGGGATAGATTCGTCTGGACATCGCAGACATACACACACACACACACAAACATTGCCTTTCATAAGTATAGATTGTCGAATGGCAACAGTTAAATGTAAACAAACCGCAGTACAAACTTTTAGTCTGTTTAGTTGAACATTTTTTCAACCTTCACTTAGATTTTTAATGGAGCTGCAAAATATAATTAGAAATGCGCAGAAGAGGGCTCGCCGAGTCACCGAAGCCTCGATTCAGTCGGAGGAAAGGAGATCTATGAGAAATACGGTTGACAGAAACAGACGTCTAACAGAGAGTCTAATTGAACGCGAAAATAAGCTTAATTGTATCTTCTTGGCTCAAATTCTTCCTTGGCGATAGCTGATGCGAGCTGTAATTTTGGGCAGTTGAAGCGTCTGGAGCCAGAACGCGCCAACTTGGCTTAAAATGCTTGGCATGCATATGATGGAGCGCAGAAGATCTGTGAGGTATCTTTTATATTTCAAGAAGTTATTGAAAGAAAAAAAAAATTAAAACGCAATTCCAATCTTAAGTACTTCAGCAGTGATGCGAGCAAATTCCATGCATTTTCGTGAAAAAAATGGTACTCTAAATGCGTCGGAAAGTTTCGCGTTGTTGAGAGGGAGAAATATTCTTCTGAGAAGACATCCTTGAAAAAAGGCAACGGAAACAGCGAAAATCAGTAACATTCACGAATCCTCTTATCAAAATTAATTAATCTTTCTAAAAACGAATCTAAGTAGTTTAATACTGATTAAGTTAAAGTGTTTCTTAAATTAATCAATACTTGGTAGTACTTACGGACTCATTTTTATAATTTGAAATAAACAATTCTGGAAAGCCTTGTGGAAAGAAATTAATTCATGATTTTAAAATTTAGTCTCTCTTAAACCGTGTTTCCAACTATCCAAGGTGATTACGGTCTCGGTCAGCTTCTAATAATCCGGGTTCTATTCAATACTGTTTCGCCTGCTGGGTCTGAAATGCAAATTTTCATGATGTCATTAATTAATCCCCTAATTCCTAAGGCCATTGGAATAAGGGGACCTCAAAATACGGGAACGCCTGAACTCCTCTATCAAAGATAAGGAAAATTCTCTTTCCCCCCCAAAAAAAGCACAAGGACTGTTGGCACTAACCGCATTCTATGAAACCACCCCCTTTTCCCCTAACACATCTGGGCGATCCACTCTAACGAAGAAAGCATGCACCGTGGGTGTGAAATCAATCACACTTAACGAAAGGGAGGTGGAAATTTCAGAGTGATATTAGGACGTTTTGGACGGCCATCGTGTTTTGCTTGAAGGGACGTATGGGACGTTCCCGTATCGATAGAGTTAAGACGGGGAAGTCTTTTGCAACTGCTTCTGATGTATTTTCATGACTGAGAATTCGAAGAAATGATGCTGGTTTGTATTAAGTTAGGTGAATGTTCATCTGTGGTATGGAGTAGGATAGCATAGACTAGTAAGTTTTATGGATGGAGGATTTATAGGAAATACACAACACGGATCGATTTGCAAACACTTACTGCAGAGTTAAGAAAAAGAAATTTGAAGGATCACCTGTCATCACTAAACTACAGGTTAAAAAGCATTTATGCAAAATGATTGTACTTCTAAAGAAATCACAAAGTTCTTACCATGTAAATAAGAAAAAATAAGTGTTGAAAGCAAAAGAGAATCCAATTAAATGGTTCATTATTGAATGAAATGTATGATCACTAAAAATGTGTTTGTATCAGAACAAAATAATTTTCTTTTCCTGCATAGCTATGTACAATAACATAAGGGAAAATATTTAAAACCTCTACTCAGGCAACAAAATGGAAGAGATAAATTAAGAATGTGTTTAGGAACGCTGCTTGCTTACTGGAATTGCTTTTAAATCCCGCTCTCAGAGAAATAAAAAGTGGATTAAATGAAAGTGCCAAAATTAGGGATTTCAGACGCAGGCTGTATATACTCGGTGGAAGGTTTCTGAACATTTGTGCAGCATTCTAAGGAATTCAGTTGAGAAATTTTGATTTGTGCACTTGTGACCATAAAGGAAGAACAACGAATTTTATTTTTAAATGAGGTTGGCAAGTTCACGCTCTTAGTTGTGGAAGTTTCAGAATGATACTTGTGAAAAAGAAGAAGTTTTTTTATGACGAGCAAAGCGAGAATATTTTTTTTATCTCGACCATTCCGCGTTTAGTTTGTTTATATGTATGATTTAATGAAGTCATGAACGGTATGAAACATTATTTTAGAAATTTTATGGAAAGTTCTTGAAGTCGCAAAACGACGTGTATGGATTTTATGAATCTATTTCAAGGTGATGGCCATTTTAATGGATTCGTTCAAGATAGTTGCTCTTTAAGGCTTCGTTTGAAAGATGATGACATTTAATGGTTGCGTTTCAAGACAGTGAATGGCATACTTTAATGAGTAACCGTTTCCGAGAATGACCAGCTTTATTTCAAGATGATGACAGACTGTGTGGCTCCGTTTCAAATGAGACAGCTTTGGTAATGGTTCCGTTTCAGATGATGACAACTGGTTCCGTTTCAAGATGATGACAGCTTTAATGGGTCCATTTCATATAATGCTCAGCATGTACTTTTTCAACGATTCTTAAAACAGTTCATGTTATTCTGGTAATAGCTTCTTGTGAGCCTTTACGTGACTTTGCGCCTCCTATACTAAGCGTATAAAACCTGTATCTATAAAGCCAGTTGCTAATTCATTCGACATGTCCAGATCTTTTCTTTAAGTTAATTTCCATTTCAACCATTTGTTATACGTATTAAAGATTGAGTTGCTACCTATATGCGTTGATTCCTTCGAGTCATGTAAAAATCAGTAAAACATGCGATAACTTGCGGAGACATAACATTTCAGTAGTCCTCACACCTAAGAGATGACTACCGATTTAGGATACCCCAACAAACATCCCTACACTATAAAAATTTGCCGAAAGTTATCTATTATTTATCTATAAATATTTTTCTGCGTATTTATCACGATAATTTTCGTTTAGTTTCTTACAATTTTGCAATTTCATTAATAATGCCTTCAAATATACCAATAGTAGCATATGACGTACGCAATATTTTTAATATGCCCAGTTTATGCTCCAGACGAGATGTTTCTTGCGTTCTTTTCTTTTACAAAGTTATTAATGGTTCAATTGATGGTTATAATATAATGAGCTCTATAGATTTCGCTGTGCCCACCAGATTTTTAAGAAACCAAAGTTCCTTTCCAAATTTATATTCAAAATTTAATTATATTAACAGGTTCTCGTTATATAGGTTTTATAAAATTTTTAACGAGTTCTCTGATGAACTTCACATTTTTAATATGTTTCTTGGTGCTTTTAAATCGAAATGTTTGTATCTTTTAAATACATGATGTTTCATTTTGAATTTTTACAACATTTTAGATTTTTATGCTTTTTGATTTTCCGTGTTCTTATGTTACTCGACAATTTCTTAATGTCTTTTATAGGTTTTAATTTTTGTATTCTGTTTTTGGCGCAGTGTTTGAATTTATTTTTATCGTAAGTGTTGCAATTTATTTTCATCTCAAGTGTGCATTTACGTTTCAAACTTTTTAACTCCTGGTGTGTTTTTAGAAGACTCGGTACTTGCGTGTTTTGACTTTTTAACCCTTTCCTTTTGGAAATGGTCTTTTAATTTTTTAAAATGACTTTTAGTATCATAGTGTGTTTTGGTGCTTTTGTGATTATGTATTTTCGTTTTTAGTTATTTATACGTTTGGAAAAGTTTTATGATTTTGTGTATTCTCTGTGTTCAACTTTTTGTTTTCTAGTGCATTTTTTTGTGTTTACTCTTTGTGGCTTTTGTTCTTTGTGTGTTTGTTGTGTATTTATAGCACTTTGTAAATGGAGTTTTCTCTGTAGTGTGCTTTTCTTTAAATAAATAAATGACATCAAATTGAAATTTTGTCAATACCGACAAAAGCAGACCTTTATTCTTAATTTTGTGAAAACTGATAAAGGAAGAGACTTGTGTAAACAAATGGCCTTAAAAATAGACTAGCGATAAAAAGCAGAGCTTTCGCCTTTTTTTTCATTCTGACGCGAGGTCTACTGTTCACGGAGCTACTAGCAAACTCGTTTAGAATCAATTGAAAAAGCTCTAATTTATCTTAATTTTTCTCTAAAATAGAATATTACTTTCAAGAGTTTTTTCCCCTTTAATTCGTTTTTCATTAAATCCTTTCTAATTCTTGGTAGAAATTCTTCACTCTCTCTTCTCTTTTACATCGAACACAGTATTTTACTTGACTTCGTAATTTAGACATCTTTTTATAACGCAATGATAGCATTAATTTTAGATGGTTGAGAAAACAAGTGTTGGGAAAAAATAAGTGTTTTCGCTTCTTAAAAACTAAGTGAGAAGAAATAAATATTTTTTATTGTCGAAAATAGATTAAGTCTTAAATGAAATAAAACAAGATTAGGAATTATTTCCAGTCTTAATTAATTTTATTGATAAATTAGAACGTGTTTCGCAATGACTGAATAAAAGAACCGAGTTAACTAATTGGGTTCCTTTTATCTAATTATACACTCATTAATGCGATTTTTTTGCAGCAATACATAGATTGTTGATAAAAACCTGTTAAAAATTGTGTTTTCAAAGATGACATGAAGGAAATAAATTTTTAATTTTTTAATTCTATTGAAGTTCACTTTCGCAAAAAAAGCAAAGAAAATTGAAATTTGATTTAAAGTAAAGAAAAAAGATGTATTCATTACCTTTTTTGATCTTATTAATTAGGTTACCTTTCATTTAAAACCAAAAGCGTAAATATCTAACGTCTAATAAAAAGAAAAGGGTATTTATTACATTGTAACACAACTTAAAATATCAATTTCCACATTATTTTGAGCTGTTCTGCATTCAATTCTGGCAGTGAACGAGAAACGTTATTTGGTCTTCAAACAAAAACGCAGGAATTCTGTTCAAGTCAATAACGACAACAGAGAGGTTTGCCAGGAAGTTTAGGTAAGGAAAAATGTAAAGAAGTTAAATTTGTTGAATGAACAGAAGTTTCACCTTTAATAATTATATGATGAGGAATTTTGCATCAATTAGTCGTTATTGTTGTCATTAACCTTAAATTTATCTTCCTTCTCGAAGCACCGTACTGTTGACCAAGCGATAATTTTTCGATCCCAGATATTTAAATGTAATTTTGTGAATGCTGATAAAAGCAGATGCTTGTGCAAATAATTCGCATTAAAAAGATTTTTGGACGAGATCTACAGTTCACAGAACTATTATTTAAAAATGAAGTTATTTATCAAGCTGAGAAAAGCACTGTCGTTCGACATTTTGTCTGTTTTTGTGTAAATTTGTTTGTTACGCAGTCACGACCAACCGCTATTTTCTTCGAATCTGGCACGAATGTTCCTTGAAGTCATTAAGATGGCGTATGTGTAAGTCACTTTTAGGTTTTTAATTTTTGATCCTGTTTCAAGCTATAATCAGCTCTTTTTAACGTTTCTTGACAAACGGAACTTCATTCATAAAGTCTCCAGTAGCAATTGACATTTAATTTAAATTTTGTTAATATTGATGAAAGCAGATATTTAATGCAATTTTGTGAATACTAATAAAAGAAGAGACTTCTGTAAGTAATTAGAATTCGAAGAGAAAGCTAATTCTTAAAAGAAATCAATGAAGAGCAAATCCTTGATTTTTTGGGGGATATGAGGTCTACAGTTCACAGAATTATTAGTATAGAATTTAGGAAGACCGTCCAAATAGCATTAAAGTATGTGTCAGTGTGTCAGAAATGCAGGCTGGTGCTTCGAGAAAGGAAAGAAATATAAGGGTACTGGCATCGATAGTAAATAATTCCTTTATTCGTAAAATAATAGAGAATCATATTTTTGTACATTTTTCAAAGTTCTCTTCACATTTCCCCCATCTAAATGGCATTGCAGCCTATTGCAGCTCGCTGTTTTGTTAGCTGAAGAATTGAACTGATCTACTACATAATTATTGGGTCGTTAGATCGCGTTACTCTGAAAGACGACAGTTGTTTTAAGACAACGAAGCTCATCCAGAAAGTAAGTACCGTTTGGGAATTAAAAAAGATTGGCAATTTGTTTTAATTTGTATTTTATTACAGAAAAATATACCCACCTTAAACTACTTTTCGAAATATACACCATGCAAATTAAGGCATGTGTCATTTCTTGGCACTAATTGCAACATACCCGCTTCGTAGAATTCGGTCGTCTGCGACCTGAACCAGTTCTGGACGTTTACCTAGATCTCAACAGCACTTGCAAATTGCTGGACGGCAAGAAATTTCTCGAGATGATAAAACAAAGGGAAGTCATATGGAGCTAGGTCCGGACCGACTTTCACTTATCTGACGATAATTTTTACAATGTCGAACATTTCTCGCATTCAAAAACTTGATAACGGCTCTTATTTCACAGTTGGAGGGACGAGCGATTGTTTTAAACATGATTACTGTTGACATGATGACTTCAAACGTTAATGTAAACATACGAAATGTCTAGGCTAATTCGTTCTCGAATAGAAGGATGTAGCCACGCATGCGCGACCTTCGTGATGTCAGATGCACGGGAGATATGCGCAAACGGTGCTTACTTTCTGGATAAGCTTAATATATATATTATTTTACAGTCGGCATTCTGTGGAATAAATGATAATATATTTTCGTCAAACAGATAGCCATTTTACTGTGTATTATAGAAATACCAACTGAATCCGATTCCACTGAAGATTCACCGTGTACGTTAAATCATACGCAAGGGCCAAACGTCTTTCTGTTGATGTGGTGCGTACATAACCTACTCCTACCTTGCCTACTTATTTGGGTGTCAGGCAAAAGTCGATCGCAGAGGAGGAAGTGATGTGGTGCGAAAGTTTGAAGAGAGGGTGCCATCTCAGTTGTGGTCCTGGTGAAATGAAGAGGTTCGTACCAAAATAGCCTTGGTATTGCTTCAAAACGGACATTAATATAGCTAAACTAAGCTATCTAAAAATGATATTTGGATTTTTC
>BGPR01048550.1:0-11526 GCA_013235015.1 Araneus ventricosus
GGGAGACACAACCCTTTACAAGCTTATACACATTGCTTTAAAACAAATCGCTTTTAACCTGTTTTATGCTTTTACACCTAATTACCCTAATTCACTTATTTCTTATACACCTAACCTTATTTTTTCACCTCCGGGAGGAGAAAAAAATTAACCATGAATAATTACCATGAACCATGAACCATGAATAATTACATAGATATTGTTTAAATGATAAAAAAACCGCACCTTAAACTAATTTTTTTTTTCTGTTTCTAAGTTCTATAAGTTCCAGTTACGCCAGCGAAATTGGAAGTGACTGCTATTAATTTTTAAACTTAAACTGATTATTAGTTTCAAAACATTTCATATACCAGTTCACAGAGTCAATAGTAAACTCAGTATTTATATATATTGCAATATTAGGAAACAGGAAAATTATAACTAATAAAAACGATTCAGCGACCCAACTTCACAGAAAACTGAAAATGAATTGTAATATTCCACACCGTCTTTGTTTGCTATGCATATCGCTTACAAGTATTTTCGTAAAAGTATCGTGTATATTCGGGAAGATAGAAAAGTTTTCTTAGCAGCGAAATTATTGGGAAAAAGGATTGGATAGATCTGTGCAAATTTAACATTTTTACAAAAATGCCTCTTGAATGGAATTTGTTTTTATGAAAAATAACACTATAAATAACATTCATACTTTTGATTTTAAAAATCTGTACATCAGTATTCTACACGAAAATTTATTACAGTGCTGTACATCTTTGTACGAAATCTACCTTAAGAGCGAATTTATTCGGCAAAAGTATTTAATAGACATGTGCAAATTTAGCATTTTGGAAAATTACCTCTTTAATGGAATTAATTTTTATAAACAAGTTGGTATAAACAAAAACATGGGTACGAAATTTTATACTGCTTTAGCTAATGTTTTTCTACATTTATTTGAGAACAAAATAATTAAAGATAATTTTTAATTTATGGTTTAGATACATTGAGTATTTACCTTTTTCTAAACATTTATGATCATAATATTGTTACAAATTCGTATTCAAAAGGACTTACATTAAATAAAACCATTGAAAATCATTTGAGTTGCAATTATTTGGATATATAAATGTGAATTTCTGATGATGAAGTCTTAGTTGGTATTTATGACTAAAGGGAAGAAATTAGATTCAGGGTAAATTTTTGGAGTATTTTTCAATCCAATATTAACACTAAATTTTTTAAAACATAAATTTTGCTCATTTTTTTAGAATTCCAGGTACCCGAATAGGTTCGGAGGAAAATTTTTGAAAAAAGCATTTACAAAATTGATTTACAGAACTAAATAACAAAAATAGGCTTGAATATTGACAATTAGAAATAAAAATTCATATATCATCAGTGGTTTTAGAAAATTATTTTTTTCAAGAATTTTAATAAAAATTCCGATGTTAAGGAAAAAAGCATGATTGAAAAAATATGGAACATATTTCATTTTAATTTCGCATGCGAACTTCTCAAACTACCTAGAATGTAATAGACCGCAAGATAAAATATATTTTAATAAATAAATATTTTATGAACATTCAAAGTTGGCGTCATTGATTTTTTGCCAAAATTATCCAAACTGAAAGTGTCTGTAAAACATGACTAAATAAAGCTATCATAAAATCTGCGGTGTGCTAAACACAAGATTTTTGACAGATGTGTACTAAATTTCAATGAATTTTAATGAATTGTTTTGGAGATGTCACGTTTTTTGTGAACCAATTTTAGTGAAATTTTCATTTTTCAGAAACGCATTTAAAAAATATGATACCACATTAGTAGATGGATAATAAGAGTTCTGGCCCACCGGGAGGCGGGAGTACCACTCCCTCCCCCTCCCGACTTTCCCCGCACCCGACTTCCAGCCGTGTTAAGATAAGGAATTTTCTTGGACTTGAACCCCTCACCACCACCAACCCCTTCTTAGATTAGATAAGGAATTAAAATAATGAATTAATTATTTTTTCGGACTTAATTTTTCAAGTTTTTTTCCCCTCCTCGGTACAGAATATCACGAATTTGAGTTTAAGTTTTCATCAACTAAGTATTCATTATCTTTTAATTAAATCAGTTCATAAGGTGAATTCCTTTTTCATCAACTAATTATTCATTCACTTCTTAGATAATTAGTTTATTAGATAGTAAGTTTTCCTTGATGCTAATTCTCATAAAATCTTCTTTTAATTAAATCAGTTTTATTAATCTTATTCTTTTTTTCAATTATTCACTAACTTCTTAAATAATAAAAGTTTTCGTTAGATATTGGTCGTTCTGGGACCTCGCAGGCCGGGTGCACTACTCCCTCCCCCACCCGACTTCCAGCCGAGATGAGATAAGGAATTTTCTTGAACTTTAACTCCTCTTAGATTAGATAAGAATTATGATAATTAATTTATTTTTATTTTCGGACTTTGAAAATTTTTGAGGGACTTTGTATTTTCTAGGCTTATTTATTTTACAAAAGTTTGATTTTTTTCACAGATTTACATTAAACACTGCTCAGTTACAAAGATTATAATCTTATAAAAGAGTTCTTAGGTTTATTGACATCTGTTGAGAAGATTAATAACTAAAGTTTTATTTCGCAAGGATTCGAAACATAAATATTTCTTTCACAAAAGTTTGATTTTAGTGACTTAGAGATTTTTTTTCACAACATCCTTTCACAGATTTACATCAATTCAATCATAACCTGCCATGCGTGCATTAAAATAAAACATTTAATTATAAAATAAACATAATAATTTGATACTTACAAGGTTAATTTCATTTTTTTTCTTCTGTTTTTTTAAAGACTTTAAATTTTCTCGGCTTTTGAACAGAATTTAATCAATTTGAGTTAAACTTTCAATCTTCTATTTTTTTTCGACATGCTCATTTTTCATTTGTTTTCAGGAAAATTTCAAAACTTGTGCATTCTCTGTTCTTAAATAACAAAAAGTTTACTTAAGCACTAATTCACACAAAATCTTTTGAATTAAATCAATTTTATAAGAATAATTCTTGGAATGAACCAGCTTCGATTTATTATTTTTCTTTCATAATTCAACTTCCCTCTTTGCTTCGAACTTATTTTTCCACTAACACACAAAATTTTAGAATATTCTAACAATAACATACATGAGCACTAAAAAATCACTGTGTTTGAATAAGTTAACTTAAACTTCCGTTTTTAACTGTTTCAGAAATATCAAAACGTTAAACTCTCTTAAAGTTAAATGGACAATCTGAATATTGAACGAGAAAGTGTTGGCATTATTTTTTTTCTCTTTCCGAATTCACTTAACATCGACCAAATAGCTTCATTAATATTAACCATTAAAGATCACTCTTTTTTCTGTTGGACATATAACTTATCTGTAAAGACTTTGCAGTTTACTTCGAATAACGCTAAAAAGGTGACATTAAACGTCACAAATGCATAGATTCATCACAAATTATTTTATCTTAGAAATTTAGGGACCATTCAGCATAGTTAATTCTAAAACTATATAAACATTCCACTTACCTAAAATTTTCGCCTATTAACTGATTAAACATATCTTTCTTTCGATACTTAAAAAAATTTCGAGTGATTTCTGCTTTTACGAACTTATTTTGACTTTCTTCTTAAATCCTTATTTCTTTTAATCTTATATTATTTCACAAACTATTTATTCTATTTAATTAATTATATGTATTTCCTCTAACTAATTTTTCTCACATGACTGAAATTCATTTTCGATTTTTAAAACACATTTCTTCGAATGATGAAAACGATCATAGAATATTCTATCAACAACATAGAAGAAAAATTTAAATCTCTTTGGTTTGAATAAATTAATGAAACTCATGTTTTACATTTTAATTCCTTTTCACATTGATCAAATAAATAAATTTAATATCAACAATTTTAACCACCAAAGAACTTTTTTCTGCATCCGTGAAGACTGTGTGTGTGATTTACTTCGAATAACGATAAAAGAGTTGCTACGTTTGTGTGTTTGCTTCTCTTTGCGACAGATTATCTTTTGAGAATATTCCACATAGATAATTCTAATCATTGCTTACACTGTTTCAATCCTACATGAATCTTATAGTTTCAAATTCACTCTACTTTTGAAAATATATTTCTTCCAATGATGAAAACGATCAAAGGATATTCTATCAATGACATAGAAAAATAAAAATATCTTAGGTTTAATTAAGTTTTTCTTTCATGATTGAAATTCACTTTGAACACATTTCTTCCAATGACAGAAACGAATGATTTTTTCCTTGTATAACGAAATTTGTTGAACCTAAAATTTCAATTTTCTATCAGTTTCAGGAAATAACAAAAAGGGAAATTATTTTAAAGTTGGCTGCCTTTGATGATTAAAAATTGTTCCAAGTTAAAGAATAGACTTCATTTTAACGTTTCAGGGTTTAATTATTTTCTCAAGCTTAAATGTATTTATTTTATTTTAACAAACAAATGTCTCGATTCTATATATTTCTCACTTCAAGTAAAGTTTACTTATCCTTCTTTTCAAAACTTTGAAAAATTTCACAGCGTTTTTCTGTTTTTACACATTCAATTTTTTCTCGGCTTTTGAACAAAATTTCTTGAATTGCTCTTTCAATCCTATTTTATTTCACCAGCTGTTCTTCCATTTTCATTAAATATATATATTTTGATTGCTTGATTCTCCTGGATTCGAACTTCCAAAAAAATCTTCATCACTAGATGCTATGCTTCATGATTATAACAATCTAGCTATGAAGACCTAAGCAGTTAGTATTAAATTTGTTTGATCATATTGCCTTTAAGATTAAAAGATCGTGTTAAATCTTACATTCGTGACTAATTTGGACATAGATGATCCATGCCATGCTTATTTCTAGAATATTTAACTACGACTATCGTCTTGCATTGATAATTCTAATCATGCTTTCTTTTTCAACTATCATACATAGAAAAATCTCTTTATCTTAAATTTCAGTCTATTAATTGATATGTTTATCTTTATGTGTCACTTGATATTTTCTTAGAACTTCGAGAATATTTTTATGCCGATTAAAGGCATGAGTTTTTTTTCTGTCTCCCTCTCACCCAATCACATTCGCAAATGATTAAGTTCTCACACAAGTTCAACCAATAATGTTGCTGAACGCATTTTTCAATTTTTTTAGAGTTTCCTTATAAATTTCCAACTTTCCTTCATGAATTCCCTCTACTTTGATTTCTGCTATTCTACTGTGTTTCATGACTTTCTCTTCATCATGAATCGTGCATCATCTGAATCCGCTTCTTCAGCGACTCCTGCGAAGAAACCCTCAACATTTAACAACACTGGTGGCTTTACTGCAGACTCTATTCCTCAACACCATTATCACCTCGGTGAGAACAACTTTGTTGTGGTCAGTGATTTCGGGAATGTATTAAATGTAAACATTCGAAAGTTCAAAGCGAATGAAAACGGCAGAATCTTCCCAACTAAAAATGGTGTTAGTTTTTCATCTTACGTGTGGGAATCACTTGTTACCGAAATGGATAATTCATCTTTACCATCAGAGACTGGAAAAGTGGTAGTCATCCGCGTCACATTGTTTCTAACCAGTTCATGGATCGAATATGCTCCCTGTGTCTCGCTTCAGCGATATGTCACGAAACAAGACTTTTCGAGACAGTTTCTCCCATCTGTGTGCGTACTCACCGAAAGTGAATGAAACCAACTTCAGTGCATTAGGAAAAAGATCAGGGAAAGCTGTAAGTCACTGATGTTTAATAATTTTCTGAAAAAGAAAATTCTTCTGGAAGTGTCTTCACGGTCTCCACACACCAATTTACAAATGGAGATAAGTGATGTTGAAAGGGTGCTATCGATGTCCCTAACAGAACTTTTAGCGGACAATATAAAGAGCCGAATCGAGGAAATGAGGGTTTGCAATGGTTGCATTGAGAATCAGGCGAATCAGCTTGGTCACGAATGCGTAACCATGAACTTTGAATCCAGACATAGTCTTTACGGAGACTTGGCCATACTATCGATGGACATTGAAATTGTTGCGAGAAATTTTATTGAAAGAAATGCACAAATGTTAAATTATATAAATGAAACCTTTTTAAATAACCTTAATATGGATTTACTTGTGAAAAATGCCTCTGATATGTATATAGCTTCTGACATCATGCCTCATAGAATGTTTTAAATAAAAGGTATTTTATTTTATTTGTGTTTATATTAATATGTTTTTGCATGCTTGCTATTTTCAAAATGTGTTAACCCTTCAAAGGATTATAATTCTATTTAATATACTGTTTATTTATATTTTACTTTAACTTAACTACTCGAATTTATAGAGAAGCAATCATATTAAAAATTTCTAAAGTTTGAATAAGTTTCTCCAACATAATGAAATTAGCTGAAACTAAACTTGAAATTTCGATTTTCTATCAGTTTCAGGAATAACAAAACGTGTTATTATTATTATTTTAAAGTTGGTTGCCTTTAAAGAAAAATTGTTTCAAGCTTAAAAGTGTTGACTTTATTTCAACTAGCAAATATCTTGATTGAATATTTTCTCACTTATGCTGTAATTCACTTAGCATAAAAATAGATTCTTTTGAATATATATATATAAATTTCTTTATATTAATAAAATTCAATAAGTTTCTTTCACTCACATCTAAGTTTTCTTTGTTTCAATCTGAAAAAATGTTTCTTTCTTCATGTCTTTAAGGACGATTATAGAGAAAAGAAGTTGCCCTGAATTTTCAAAGGTTATTTCTTTTTCAGAACTATTTTAAAGTTGATGACTTTAAGTGAAAAATTGCTAGAGAAACAGACTTAATTTTAAAGATTGAATTATAGTCTCAAGATTAAAAAGCATTTGTTAAAAGTGTTGACATTATTTTAACATTAGCACTTTAATTTTTTTATTTCAACTTGTGATTGAAATCACCTAATAAATTTTCAACGTTTAATGTATCAACATGCTGTCTATCAATTAATAGTTTTATCATAAAGTAATTGTTTAAAAGTTGTATTATAATTATTAACATCTGCTTAAAGAATTTCAATATTTGATTTAAAGAGAAGTCTGAACTTCCACATTTTAAAAACTATTAAAATTTTATTTCAACTTGTGAATAACTTAACAACTTAGAAATAACTGAAACTTTTAATCATTCGAATACTAATTATAACAATAAAATAAAAATAACAATTAACATGGAGAAATATATATATTTACTCTGATGATGATGATAATAATACATAATTAGTCTCGACGTAAACGTTTGCATAGTGGAATTGAATAGTCACGTTCCATCTCATCCAAGCTTTGCTGTAAAGAACACCAAACTCGGCGAAAGGTAAGACTTATACGAGGTTCTTTCACACAAGGTTGAGGGGAGATAGCATGAGTCCATTCTTTTTGATCGTGCATTAGGAAGAGGGATCCTGCTTCCAACGCTTGCCGCACTGATTTACATCCATTTTTGGAGAAGATCATGTCACGGCAGGCTCCAAAACTGAGTGTTGCGATGTCCACGGACTGGTCTAGGGAAGGTTCATCGTCTTTATGCGCACCGATCTTTTCTTGACCACTTTCATAGAAATTGAGTAGTACAAAATTATACTCAAATCCAGTTTTCTTGTCCACGTCAGATTTTATTTTCGACAAAGTTCTGCTCCAGGGTAATGGTACTTCGCAGTGACCAGAATATTCATACTCAATGTCCATGCCGCCGTAACTGCAGGATTTCCTTAGGGGTCGATAGGATTTACCCCAGACTTTGATGATTGGTTGTTTGAAGGGGCACTTTGAAAGTTTGAGATGACCTGGAGATGGTCTTCTTTAATCTTTCATTTAGGGATTTTTCGGGGCATGAACGGTTAAAATGTTTGGATCCTTGCTTTAGCATGACCTTTGACAAAATCTGCTTAGCCTCATTCACATCCATTTTGAGTTGGTGTTTTCACTTAATTCTATTTATCAAATATATAGAATAATAATTAACTAAATATTTTTTTTATTTATATTCTATTTTAGAGATATATAAGAGTTTGAAATTTCATCGCATACTCGGACGCAAACTGGGGTTCCTAACCGTCGAATATGCATTCAACAAGTGGATATCATCTTTATAAATGTGGTCCATCAGTTTCGCGGAAATTCAATGAACAACAGCTTTAAATGTACTGAATGAACTTAATTTAGTGTTAGTTCCTAAACCAATTTTTTATTGTGGCATTAAATCTACTATTTGCTTTTGTCAAAATAGACTGGTAAACGCCAAAGCTAAACACAAAGACTTTCGTTTACATTTCATTAGAAAATTAGTAGATGAGGATTATTTTAAAATTCATTCCTCCCAAATCAAATTTTGCGAATTTATTGACGAAACTTTAACCAAAACAGCAACTGAAATATTTTGATTCGAATCCATTTGCATTTCGCAGGGTCTATCGATGGCAGAATCGCATTCACGCTTGAATTGAATAATAATCTATTTGAATTCATTTAAGCCGTCTATTCACCATACCATTTTTTAAAATTAGTAGCAAGACACTATGATTACTTTATTCAATAAATAATTGCCCGAGCGAAGCGAGGTCTACATTTTAAATTTTTCTTGAAGGAATATAAAACGGCGTATAAGTTTTCTTTCTTTTTTTGAAAAATCGTTTTGACTTAGAAGACAATTTGCTGATTTCGACGTTTTGGCGAGTTAAAACGTTGCCATTAAAACGCTTCAATTATTTTGGCAAGGGCGAGACGTGCAACTTAATTCTTGTAAATGCTGAAAAAAGCAAACATTTATTTACAATTTCATTAATACGATAAAAACACACATATATAATGGTAATTTTGTTCATACCGATAAAATAGATATTTCACTGTTATAGTGTTAATACGGGTGGGAGCAAAGATTTGTGAAAATAATTCGCCTTAATAAAAGTGACAGAGAGAAATAAAATCATTAGTTTCTTGTTGATAGTTGTTTTCTCTTTTAGTGAAAGGTTCTTCAGTGATTCTAAAAAACTTTCCATATTATAAAAAGATGCAGAAGATAATCTGCTATTCGTGTAACGTTTTTTTGAGTATTTATCACGACAATAGGAAAATTGTCGTGATAAGTAACAATGTCATTTATTCATCAAGATACTTCTTCCATCTACAAGTGCTATTGCCACTGTTAAGGTTATGATAGTAAAAAGGGCTTTATTGGGAAATTAATGTCTTATAAGGATTTTTATTTCACTTGAATTTCATTGCATCGCTGAAATATTTTAGCACACCCGCTTCTGCATTTCATTTTTGTAAAGTGTTTGCATTTGTTTAGAAGTAAAATTTCTACACAGTTAGGTGTATAGTATTGTACATTAATTGTAAATATAGCTCTATAAGATAGTGAACATATGAGGACAAGGAAGGTACACTGGTGTCAAAATGTTTACAATTCTTAATATGTGACAAATTTGGTGTTAATATGGATACAATGGTATGAAATTAGTTGCGGAGAGCCTTGGGGCATACAGTATTATTGAATTATATGAAAGTTGAATATATTGAATACTCTCATATCTAGATATAAATTTAATATATTCGGTATACAAATTAAATACATGCGATTGCAGTTCTATTCGTAGATTTAATTTTTAAAAATATCACTTTGTGAGGAAACACTCATCATTTTGATTCTCTTGGAGAAAAAAATGAATTCAGCTCTTTCAATGCCGATATCTTTCTTAATATTAACGGTAGCGAACTGGAATTTTTATGTAAGCTGCCTATATATCTGACTTTGAAATTTAGAAAGAAAAATTATGCCGTTTCTTGCAAATACAGTTAAAAATTAATTGATTTAAATACTCATATTTCCATTATTTTTAAATGTCTTTACTTCAAATTTTAATACAATGCTTCTCCGAAATATTGTTACGTATTCTGCAAGTTTCATGATTTGGTTGAAAACACTGCATGTAATAAGCAAAAACCATGCTGGAAAATTTGGAATTTTTTAAAGAAAATATTTATATTTTCCGAATATTTACACTATTTTTACGAAAATGCATGTAAATATTATGCACATCCAGTGAAATCATTGATGAAAGTTTCATCCCGTTATCAGTTTTCTATGAAACGGGATGATTCGAAATCTCTTTTTGTCTTCATCACTTTCTGCTCGCCCCCCTCCAAATGCCCTCCTGAGGAGATTTTCGCTGTACTATGTGAGCTCCGACTACTGTAAGTCCTACGGCTCTCCGCAACTGATTGAGAACCATTATATCCATATTAACTGCAAATTTGTCACATCTTAAGAATTGTGCTAAACTTTTGGACACCAGTGTACCTCCTAGAGATTCAAATTACTACGCCCTGTTTCCCTACAAACAATTCTGCCTTCACAATGAATAACAACATTGGCTAAACTTCAAAAAAATCGCGTTGAAGAGAAAATCTTCGATTTTTTATTTGGGGGGAGTGAGGTCTACTCTTCACAGAACTACTCGTGACAGCATTTTTAACTAAAGCTTTGATGGGCTTCCTTCATTTTGCCCGCACATAACCTCTTCCTACGCTTTCATCCTCTAATTTGTACAAAAATAGAAAAAAATTATGTTTGCTTGTAATCACTTTTTTCTTTAATCTATTTCATTTTTAATGCATCCATTTGCTTCGTCTTACGTCTGTCAAAAGTCATTTGAACTGCACTTTCTTAAAGTAACTATATTTCGATAGTAAAAAAACTCGACGGGAGGCTGGCTTCTCTGGGATTGAGGGGCGTAGACTTAGTTACCTTACTCAACTGTGACTAAAGTAGCTTTATGTGACTATTAACTCTACAGTCTAGTGTGACTATGTGACTCTATCTATGTAAACTTCTGCGTGATTTTCACCAAATTTGCAACTCGACTGTGACTTAACAGTAATTACAAATTATAAATTTATTTTTACAATCTTCACTGTCTGCGTTTGTCTGTTACATGAAACTAAAACAAACTCTCTATGTAATTTGGTTGCGGAGCTATTAACGTTTAACTTTAGCGGAACGTAATTCAACAATTCTTGAGTAATATTTCGCGTGAACCTCAGATCGATGAATGAATTGCCTTAGTCTGCATGCGCGCGCATCGGTCGCTGTGACGTCATCAAATTTTTAGTGATTTTCACCAGTTTTGCAGCTCGACTGTGACTAAACCGTAGTTACAAATTCTAAAATTCTTTTTGCATTCTTCAATGTCTACCTTTCTCTGTTACATGAAACTAAAACCAACTCTATGTTATTTGGTTGCAGAACTATAAGCGTTTAACTTTAGCACGAAAAGCTTCGTAATTTTTTCCTTTCCCGACACAGCATTAGACCACTATGGAGAGACCTAAGTCTACCTCAAAAACGAAACATGCAAACAAAATATCTAAGTTTCTGACATCTCTAAAGCTTTTGGATTTTAATTTAGTTTAGTTTTAATAACGGGCCTTTTTGAAGATACAAGAGAGATATTTTGGGATTGATCTCGTCATTTTGAA
>BGPR01048551.1:0-11526 GCA_013235015.1 Araneus ventricosus
TCATATCCGTCGTCATCTAAGAAAATATCACAAAGCAAACGGGCATCTTCGAAATTGGCCCGACACCTATTGTGTTGAGCTGAAGCGCCACAAAACCTTCACTAATATAATGATATTGTATTTGCAGTATTAGAATTCATTTCTGCTCATTACTACTCTTATACCTTAAAGTTTATATTGATGGTTTGTAAAATTAAATACAAGTAGCGTAATCAATCCTAAAAAGATTTTTTTTTCGTCCCAAGCCAGCTTGAGAAGTAACGCCACTGTCCTATGTGTAAGAGATTGTCTCCAAACATTGACACCTTCAAAAATCAATGGACTCTCAATCATGGACAGTCTCACCGGACTTTGAACTCATTTGATCTCCTCCTGCTCAGATTGTATCATGCAAGTCTCTTGAGATGCTCTTTTTTTAAAAATTGCTCTTCTTTTCAATGGCTAATACCACATGTGATTATTAGCTCAAAATATTCATGCTTTTTTTTTTTTTTTCTTTTTTTTTAGTTTTAGACCTGTTTCTATTATTATATCATTTTGTTTTGCACTGTACATTTTACATAGGTATCCGTATGTTTCCCAACTAGGAGTGTTTTTTCCCTTCCTTTATATAACCGTAGATTTGTGTTACTTGTCTATTACCTTCAATGTACTAATTTTATTCTGCTTCTTCGTAAAGTGGCGGCTCATCTGCTCAGAAACAAGCAGTGCTGCAGAAGTTGTATTCACCCAAGTTGTAGGAAATTCTGTACTGATTATTTTGGTATATAATGATGATATACTAAAAATTGATAATTTTTTTTTCTTTAAATTAATCTGCAGAAAATTTACTTATTATATTTTTCTCTAAATATACTGCAGATTTTTGAAGACAGAAAAAAAACTGAAATTTTTCTTCAATTTAATCTGCATAAAATCTTCTTTTTAATTTTTCTTTAAATTTCCTGTAGATTTTGTAAGACTTTGCATTTTGTCTTTAATTCAATTTGCAGTTATTTAGCAGATTTTCACAAAATCATTAAACTTGACCAATATCTGTGGATTTTTTGACGATTTAATTGCAATTTCATAATATCTGCATTTCTCTAAATACATATTTTGCACCATATTTTCTAATATTGCAGCTTTATTTTCCAATGGATATAAAACAAAATTAGAATATAATTATCATTATTGTTTAATTCTACAGCAGACAGGAGTTTCAAAAAATTTACCAATCGAAAATTGTCTTAGGACTAAATTTTTTAAATATGCCACAGAAAAAATGAATTCTAAATTAATCTTTAAAATAAATGTTTGAGGTTTTACCATTTTAAACTTTTACCCCATTATTTAATTAATTTCCAATTAGTTTACCAACTGTCTTTCTGACTAGCTATTTTCCTCGAAAAAGAAAGCAAAAGTGGAGCTTTCGCCCTTTGGATGGAGAGAAGGCTTATAAGAAAGATAGAAGGTGAAAACAAATTTATTGAAACTGAGAATCTAAATTATTGAACAAAAATATTACTAATCTCATCTGTTACACATCTCTACGACTTTCGAAACACGTATTCTGACCTTGTTTGATTTTTACACCACTAGATGGCGCCACAAGAGCCATGGTGACGCTAAAACTTAAAAAGATTAATTTATCCCCATCTCGCGTATGCCGACGTGCAGCTGTGGTTAGCCCGCGTGCCTGCGTACGGTACCGCAAGTTCGAATCCCGGAAGCTTCGTCAGATTCTGCATCGTATAAGTAAGTTGAATCACAAATTAGATTAATTAAATAATAATTGAAATTAATAATTAAACTTTGACTGTAGAAAAATCTGAAGGTACTTGGAACATACCTTTTTTTCAGATATTCTAAATTTTTTTCTGCAGAAAATCGGAAGGTATTGGAACATAGTTTTCTTCAGATATTCTGCATTTTTTTTCTGCAGAAAATCTGAAGAAAACATGTTCCAAATACCTTCAGATTTTCTGCACATTTTTTTTAGCTGGGTCTATTAATAAGTGCTGGGTTTTAATAAGTGTCTGTGTACTTCGTTCAGTTACGTATTTGCTGTTTCCTCTACGCCAATAAATTACGCTATGTGGTATTCTTTCGGAAGACTCAGTACTTGATCAACTGTACTTAATGGAAATTTATTGAATTCATGAAGCGCTGACATTGCAGAAAGCCTATCGAAGATAAAACCCTGGAAAAGTTTCCATTCAAGGTGACTAGAATCACGAACAAATTCTCCAGGTTCAATATACTTAGCTACGAAATTCATCCGAGGCTTTATTGACGTAACATTCATCGCAAAAATCTATGTGGTTCAAGATAAAGTGAAACCATATGGGTAATCTATAAGGCACAGCATTTGCATCAATCAATCATTTCTATCGCGTTATTTCTCGAATGATTTGAAGGATGTCATTGACCCTGTAATTAAAAAGAAACTGATTTGTTGGCCATCGAAAAATGTCCTGATATCAATGCTAGCTGACGACAGAATCACATAAAGGGGAATTAGCCCTTCGAGATTCTAGCTTACGCAAAGTCATTGCCTACTGCTCTGGTTGTTTAACCAGTTTGGTTGACAGTGTGGGGGGAGGCTGAGTCACAAATATTTACAATGTACATTATACTACTTAATTACTCATTAATCATCACTTTTGGTTTATTTTATATTTGGGAAAAACAATTGGCTGAATCTAAAATCGTATAATCAAAATTAGAGTATTTTTTCAATTTTTATTTGAAAATTCAACCCCTTTCAGTAGTATTAATTTAGAATTTAATTTTTTTTTATTATTTTCTCTTAATCTCTCATACCATAGAACATCTTTTCTGCATAGGTGGGTTTGATTAATAATAATTTTTTCTCCATGAAGAGCGCACCCTATTATACGGTCTGACGGACCATCAACCCTTTGACGGATTTGGTCCGAATTTGTGCGGACTACATTCCTCGATATTAAAATGCGTGCCAAATTTTATCCACGCAACTATTTAAGTTTGCGAGCGATCGTTCATTATACGGACATACAGACGGATTTTGTCCAAATTTGATAGAAACCTATAAATTATGTGAGAGATCACATACCAAATTTCTTCTCTGTAACTCTAATAGTTTTCAGAGTTGTTTTGAACTGGAAGGTCTAAAACGCTCCGTGCACGCGGAAGGATTACGTCACTTTGTCATGAGCAGGAAGGTGGAAGTATGTGATAGATGCGTTTTAATAGGTACATCTCTTTGGAAGAATCCTAAATATTTTACAATCCTAATCTACAATGAAAAACCTTTCCGATAGTCGTGATTCTGGTTTTACAGTGGTTAAATTTTTTTTTTTACCCAGGCGGGGGCATGACCACCTTTTGGGAAGTAAACGTAAAATTTCGGGGAGACCACTCCCATGGTTTTACCGAACTGGCGCCGAATGAATTAAAACCCCACGACTTCCGTCCAGTTCACTCCTATTCGAAATGTATTTTCCTTTCACCAACCAGGTTTCTATACTTGACCTTCAGCAGGTTAACTGAACATCTCATTGGCGGACAAAATAGTATGCATAATAGATCTTTTCTTTCTTCACTTATACGATGGTACTTTTGCCGCCAACCTCGTTGTTATAGAACATTTATTTTTTGAAGAGTGTTGAGGAAGAATTCTTGGTCGAAAGTTTCGGCATATTTTTACTCTTAACGCACATTTGACCAGCAATTTCATACAAAAATTTTGTTGACCAAGCCATTTCACTTTAAAATATGCATGGCACCCGATATTTAGTAGAAAATATCTCATGTCACCAGGGCAAAAAATATGGTGAATAAAATTCGAAGTGATTTTTCCGAAACATTTTTATTTGCACACCAAAGCAATAACCCATCAATACCAACAATCCGAAACTTTTCCATATCGTTCGTTGTTACTTCCTTCCTGTAAAGTTTTGGCCAGAATTTTTTTATGCAAATCTTTCATTTGGGTGTGATATAGATTTGTTTAGCTCAACTAAATTAAAAAAATTCATCTCAAAAAACGAATCGACCCTCAACGATGCTTGGTGGATCACATTCAGAAGTTCAGTACTCTCGAAATTTCTCAAGGCATCTTCAAAAGAAGGAACAATAGCATCATCATTCACTCTTCATCATATCACCTTCACTATCGAAGAATTCTTCTTTGTCGTTTTGATGGTCTAATGTCACGGATCATCACTATCAGAATCACTGAACTCCAGAAATCACTCGGACAATCCGACAAAACGTCACATATAACTCGCTAAAAAGTTCTTCCGACATAGTTGAAATTTTTTTTAGAAATTTTTTGCAATGCAATGAAACAGAAATCAGAAAAAGTAATTTTGATTTTGAAAACCTTGACAAAATTTTGCATTGCAAGTTTTGAAAAAATATTTGCATTTCATGACTTAAGAAAAAAATATCAAGACCAGAAAAGCAGGTTATCTCGTCGCGGTCCAGCGTTCGGGCATGAAAAGACGAGTTATCTCGTCACCGATGCAACGTTCGGGCGGGAAAAGACGAGTTATCATGATCACCGGTCAGCAACGTTCGGGCATGAAAAGAGACGAGTTATCTCGTCACCCGGTCAACACAAGTGTTAATGGAACTGTGTTTTGAAACTTGTACAGCTATTAGGTTTTCTCAATTTCCATACTTTTCTTGTGGGTATGAGCCGCGAGTGCAAGGTATAGCATTTTACAGATCGTCAGATTCTTGCGCTGCTTTCATAAGTGAAAATAATTTCCTCCGTCAGTTATCGAATTGTTTTCAAACTTCACTGGCAAATATTTGTGAGAAATTAACTCCGCACTAACAGCACTAGAACCCGCGTGGTAGGTTTTTTTATTTTTTTTAAATCCGCTTCTTAAACAATTTCGCTGCTACTGATGAAATGGTGCGTCGTGGAGCACGACTTTCAATCGGTGACTAACGATCGTATGGCTCATTCATTATTAACACGCTGTTTTCGCACTTATAAGTTGTTTCACATAATTCTTCTATGGGAAAATTGTTCGGCTATTGTCGTTATTTACTGCAAGCAGTGTAAACAATACAAACTATATAAGAATTAAGGTATGAGTAAGCTTTGTAGGTAGTTTTATAAAATTTTGTCGCTTAGTATGTTTTTCTGGACCACAAAAAATATTCGTTTTACCTTGGTTGCCAATTATAATTTTACCATTTCTAGCAGATGGAATAAATTTATTTCCTTTAATTCAAAACCGCGTGGAATAGCGGAAAGTTTTCAAAGGATCTGTTCCAATATGACGTAATGCGGAAAGACAGCTACTCGCATCGCGTTTAATGGACCTCCTAAGTAAACGACAGGACCCGGAACAAATTGATGAAACTGCCCACTGACCAGGACGGACGATATACTTGTCAGCTTCTCCTCCTCGTCAACAATCAAAACAGAATTAAAATAATTCGGTTTTCCAGCGATAGAAATTTTAGATACTTTCTTGAGAAGTTTATTTTTTAAATGCAGAATTGATTCAAAACACGAATTCAAGGCTACAAATTGCTACAACTTTTTTGGTAAACAACTATAGGAAAAGAAACAATGCAGATGGAAAGCAAAAAAAAAGGTTTTGTTCGGGGCACATATTAATTACCCTTTCGAATATCTCTGCGTTAGCCTCCACTGGTATAGGGGCAAAAGACAGTCTTAGAAAAATTAGAAAGCAAAAATGATGACTTTTTTGAATGCAAGTCACTCTGCAAATTAAGGCTAAATCATACGAAAATTATTTGACATTATGAGGGAAAAGCGGCTAGATAATAAAAAAAATGTACTCCCTCCTTCCAGTTTTCTTTTTCTACAAAATAAAGGAAAGAACAAGTCAACTTTGGAGAAAATAGATTTAGATAGTTGCCCATGCATCTTATAATGTATGTTGTGCAACGAGTTGCGATTTCAAAACAAAATATGTGTCCCCTTCATTGAAAATCGTAGATTAGTTGCAATGTTTAAGATTTGTTTCTCATTTCTCTTGCAGTTACAGATACGAAAAACTAATTTAATGTTGCTTGTGTAAGCAATGAAATGTAAGAGAATAAACAAGCAAAAAAAAAAAAAAAAAAATGATGGCAGTAATCCTTGCCATTTGCCCCATAATTTGGTGGATGGGGTTGGGTATTTTCTACATTGAAGAGTTCAGTGAACAAAAGAGCGGAGAATGAAAACGAGGAAGAAGAGAGTAAACAAATCAATAAGTAAGAAAATACACAAGTTGACTTCTGTTTTGAACAGCCCTCGTTAGATAAAATTTAAGCTCACTGTGCAACAGCTAAGCGATGCCCGGAAGGAAACCAGGTTTCACTCCCACATTGAGGTTTGGTAGTGGCTGCAGTTCTTTGACAAGAACAACTGTGTGATGCTCATTTTACTTTCTCGCATACAAAAGTATATACGAGAAAGTATTGTAATCGTCAAAAAAAAATTCGAACTCGAGATTTTGACGAATCTCCGCGTTTAGACCTCGAGTCCGAAACATATTGTGAACACAACTAAAAAAAAGTATTAGAGCTACGAGGATGGGGAAATTTGGTATGTAATATTTACACATAATTTGTAGGTTTCTATCAATTTTGGACAAATTCAAATCCACAGGAAGTCTGTATGTCCGTGTTAAATTTCAACTCGATAACTCACTAACTTAAATAGCTAGGTGAATTAAAATTTATTACACATTTTTATCATCAGGAGATGTAGGTTGGTATCAAATTTTGGGGACCAAATCCGACAAAGAGGTTGACTGACTATCTGTCTGTATAATTGCAACATCTCAGTTTCCGCTCCGAAATGATCACGCCACTGATATGGCTTTGAACTTTGTTCTGGAACATCAATTATTCGGTGAGATGCAGTTCTCTCGGACAGCCGAAGTGTTGTCAATATATTGATAATTGAAGAGATATTAGTGACCGGACGGGAATGATATCTTTAATAAACTCAAGACTACATTAAATTCTTGTGTTCTTCATCTACAATGGATACCATCACGTATGAGGCCAAATATAACGGAAATATTGCTGATAATCTTGCTAAAGAAGGTACTATCATGCCTCAGGCCTATTGCAGAACCCTTCGAGCCTGCAACGAGTTATACCCAGAAGAAGGCCTTTGTTATGTTCTTGGAGGCATCCTCCAGTTTATTCATGATATCATGGTGAAGGCCCACGAGGGTGCTACTATGCTTTTAAGGGGACTAGGAAAGACCAAACAATTTTGGCTCGCTTCTCATCGGTCATGAAACCTCAGATTCTCGTGGTGATAAGAGGTTCAATATCTGCACAGAAGTGCAACATGACGGAGGCCCTCACCCAACATCCTACTGACTGTGTTGTCTTGGTGTTTGATGACCTGCTTAAGCCACCGGATTTTTTGTTGGAGGTGATGAAGGCGAACGACCTCATGGATCTGATCCTATTAGATCAGAAGGATTAGAAAGAAGAATAATATAACTTACTACATACTTCTGAACGTAATACTTCTTTAAAAAATACTTTTGATAAATGCATTGTGTTTTTAAATATTTACAGCCATTGGTGTAGTCTAAAACAAGCAATGCCGGAACGTTCCTAACCTGAATGACAAAAACTCTGACATCTTACAGGTAAATGGAATCTTCTGCTCCAAAATTACATATATTACAAGTCCGGAGCACGTCTTGCTTTTCAAGGTTCGAGTCCCTCGATTTTTGTCCATTCTTCTCTTTATAGGCAGGCATAGAGGTAGAGGAGCTGCATTCGCTCAACATTAATTTGTTGCTGCAGAAATGCACAATTGCGTTGCGTTTTAAATGTTACAGCCATTGGTGTAGTAGTCGCAAAATAAGCAGTGTTGGAACGTTCTAACCTGGATGACCAAAAGAAATCGCGCTGTTTCGCGCGATTTCCACAGCGTTCTGTTTCGTCGATCGCGCGTTTTTCGCAGTTTTTTTTTCTTATTTGTTTCTCTTGGAAAAAACAGCAACAAAGTGCCGGAACGCCGTTCCCGGTTACGTTTCGGCTCCGTTACACCCAAAGTTACAGCACTCAATGGTTTTGCAAGCGCGAACCGCTGCTGGATATGTTACACGTTTTTGAACGAAGAAGAATTATAGCACTTCTAAACCGAACGGTTGATACGTATTTTTATTTTTAGTTTCAGCTTTTAATGCATGGCCTGAATGAAAAGATTAGTGATTTTTTTATTTAAAGGCAATTATATAATTTTTTAAAACAGAAGAGAGTATTTTCTGGGTTTGAATATGCAAAAATACTAGAAATTCTTCGAAAACATGCTTAAAAAAGGTATTCAAGATATTTAAAAATTTATTTCGTAAAAATTTTCCACTTTAATTTACACAATAATTATAAAATTATTTAAAATGATTTTCTGAACGAAACATCTTCATAAAGCTAAAATCATCATACCTTTATTAAATGCTATCAGTACTGATTTTTAACTAGGCAGATTCACTAGATGGCAGCAGGACATCCATTTTTTTTTCAGATTCAACAACAAATTATCTTTCATACGTTAACCTTGAAATTGAAGAAATGAAGCTCTCTGGGTTTTCAAAATAAAGTGACCAGATGTGTCTTAACTTAGCTTAGCTGGGACTTAACTTAGCTATTCCCAATCGTTATTAACTGTGAAATTCTCTCGATTTTAATACAATCTGCCAGTATTTTATTTACAAATAATTCGAATTATAAACTTGATCAATTAAAAAAAATACCTTTAGATTTAATTTTAAAAAATTGGTTGATTCTTCCAGAGGACTTCACTTCCATTAACTAATTTGAGACCGTGAAGTCCTGCTGATCATATTTATTTTTATGATTTTAAAGGGTCTTGAAGCTTATTTTGAGGCCCACCTGTAATGATTAGAAGTGAAGTGTGTGAGAAATAATAAATTGATCAGCCTTTCAGTTTCTTTTATCTCCTCCTCTTGCTTCCCTTTCAATATCTGGAAAGCCGATGTCGACCCTTGCCTTGGAGTTTTGTGAAAAAATTAGTCTCAAGTCTGGAAACATTAAGCGTCGGAAAAAGCACGGTTGGCCCAAACCAATGCAACATATTGCTGAAAAGTAACGATTGTATCATGAAAGTTATTTTTTTAATCATATTTTTGGCCAGTTTTCTTATCTAATACTGTGTCACTTTCATAACTCTCGTGAAAAGGTGTATGAAGTATGTAGATGTAAAAATTTAAATTTCTATCCTATTTATAAATGATTAAAATAACGAAAGTAAATTATTTGTTACCATTTGATAGAGCATAGCAATTTAATTTCGGAGTGAAATTCCCCATGAAAGAGGGGACACATAGAAAAAATATGCAGTCATCCTATATGAAGTTTCTAGCTACAGAAAAAATTCTTTTGAATAAATTTCGTTGCTCCTCCAAAACAAAAAAAGAAAGAAAACTATTCTAATCTTTTTTGCTTTAAGAATCTCAAATCTAATCTTTGTTTGTATTTGACTTAAATATGTATTTGAAAATATATCAGATATTCGCTTTTAATTTGGATTCTTTCATTACGAGTTGCACTCAAGCTGGTATTTCTTTAGTTCAATACCCACCACAGCCAGTTGAGTATAGTTCTTCATAAATGATATCAAGCACAGGAGACTAAGTGCTATCAATTCGAATTTTTTTATGCAGAGTTTGCGATAAACCTCTTGAGTGAGAAAAAGATGCTGAGAAAGGATCAATCTAGTTGCTTTCTTTGTGGGTGACCATAGAAAACAAAATCATCCAACGAAAACGTGGAATTAAAATTAAATGTAATTGATACATTTATGCTTCATATGTCCACTTGATAAACAAAATAACCCACTTTTAATTCCATTTTGAAATCTAGAATCGCAGAATATTTGTGTTTTAATGGATGCAGTTTCAGCTCAAATGTTCCTCATTTGGATTTTCAATTCAATATGCAGCTCGTAGAGCTGAAGCATTCTGTCCAGTTTCATACAGTTCATGCAGGAATGACACGGTATAGTGAGAAAAAAACAAAGTTTTGATCTCAATTTTCTTTAACCACTTAACTGAATAGTTTTTGCTTCTCTAATAAGGTGACCCTCCTGTTTTGGAAAAGGGGCCGTCGTTTATCATTCATCTAAGAAGGCATAGGATACTTAAATGTTTATGGTCCTCATAATTTTTCTGTCAAATTATTCAGTATTCCCATCGTCTTTGTCTCCAAGTACTAATTTGGAATGTACGCAGTTGATTATAAATTGCCCTTTGAAGAGAACCTAGAGTCGGTTTTGGCTTTCAAATGAAAACAATTTCCCCAATCTAGAATGTAACTGACAGCATCGCGCTCTGTAAAACAAGGGAGAAAAAGTTTAGAAAGAATAAAGTTTCCGGTAAGAAAAATTGACCGACTTTTTGCAGATTTTATTAATATTAATGAAACAAATTGAATATTTATTTTAGTTTAACTGAATAGGCTTCTGGATAGGCTTTACAAAAGACTTTCTTTATGAGTTAAAAAAAATTTTACAGTTAATTTTATTTATCAAGATGAAAAATTACAGGAAAGAATTTTCTAGGATCTGTATTTAAAATAATTGGCAAAACTAGAGAATCAGTCCAAACAGCTGACCATTTCGATTAATTCTATTCAAATTAAAACTCAGCCCTAATATGCTGCAATCTGATAGCCTCGCCCCCACCATCTCCATTTTGAAGAGAAATAAAAGATACTTCTCCATGTGCGGTGTGCTCCATTCCCCATCTCTGCATGAAGGGCAACCCATCAGGCAGATCCCCAACCACTAGGACAGTATTGACATATTTTCTCTATGTGATACCGTATGGAACGTTTTAGGTATGTAACAATACTGTAGTACTTGACCTTTCTCCTACGGACATCAAATGTAGCGTACTCAGACGGCAGCCTCCGTCATCTCCGCCAACTGAGTGGCGCCTCTATAGCGGATCTAAGCACAACTCATCAGTAGACGCTCTGACATCGAGATACGGTAGAAAAAATGACTTGCGCACCAACAGACGGTTCTCGACGAGGAAGATGTAAAATCCTGCAGCGATTATTTTTTGTGTTCTTGTGTTTATCATCTGTAAATAATAATCATTTCATTTTATTAGTCATTAACTGTCATTTTAATCATCATTAAATCTTTTCATTTAAAAGTTGTTTTCGATGTGCCATCCCTGATACCACACAAATATCGAGCCACTGACAGTTCCGAACGCAAAATTCAGTGCAAAATTTCTTCACAAAGTACACTGCTTCATAGGAAAATAATGTTAAAATATCACACAATTTCAAATTCCTCACGCACTGATAATGTGCTTTTCGTCTCCTGAAACGATATTGATTAGCATGAATATTTCTTTCATTTAACGAATTATTAAAGCGAGTCTGGAAAAGTCTTCCCAGAATTTTGCAATGGTCGGGAGGGAGGCTGACTGGTCGGTAGGTAATAAAAGGATGTAGGATCCTCCCCACTTTCGAAGGAAGATCTTACCCTGTCTCAAGCATTTGGGACATAATAATTACAATAAA
>BGPR01048553.1:0-11526 GCA_013235015.1 Araneus ventricosus
AAAGTCATTCTGTACGTGACAATATTATTAAAAAAGATTTTTCACACCTCGGAGCATACTCATTTTAAACAACCATTTCACAACGATCATTTATAGCACTTCAGGGAATCGGGAGATTTTCGAGAATTTTGTTGACATTGAATACTCTCAAAGTTACATCTGAAAGAGAGGATGTCATTTCAGATCGAGAGTTTGCCATTTCAGAGAGTTTGCCATTGAGTAATAATGACTGCCGAACTGGAAAATCGAAAGAGGTTTCAGCGAAATTGAAAGCCCCCGGGCATTTCCGGAGTGCTTTGACTGCTAACGTATGATTATTTACTTATTAAACTCTTTAAGTTTCCGCAAAATGAGAGAAGTGCTATTTTCTGGTCGAATGTTAAACCCTCCTTCGATATTTTGAGCCAAATAGGAACCGAAATTGTGACAGCTGGATGTGGTGTTGTCATCGGCACTTACTTCACGTCATATCCCATTTTCAGACTTTCGGAAGAAAACATTTAACGTAGAAAAAGGGTTGATATCCGGATATGGAAATGGTGCAGCAGCCGTGGAAGCTTATATTGTGTAATCTTTAGTTGGAAAGGTTAGTAAGCAATTGTATTATCTTCACAAATATTATGTTGTGAGCTACCGTTATGGCAAGTCCAGTTTGTAAGGAACCGCAGAGCAAAATGAAAGAAATCATTATCCTGTTGGTTTTTCCTGTATAAATATATTATCGTGTGCTAGCATGATGTTGCTTTTGTAGCAGTTGAAGCAAATATTTGAAATTGGCATTTGGGAAAGTTAATAAGGAATCGCAATATCAATACAAAAATTTTTACCTTGTCAAATTTCGTTAAGTGAGACCTGCTTGTACTAGGTGTAGGGGAGAGTGGGGTAAAACCGGGTAGCGGGGTAAAACGTGGCCCACGGGAATCAGCCACGTTCCCGTGGACCACGGGTAAAACCGGTTACCCTTGATTCTGGCGCTATTATTTTTCCTAAGCAAAAGGAACAGTCATACTGGCGTGTTGTAGCTGTTGAATGCACTGCATCTGTGAAGGTATATTTGCTTTGAGATGTCAACTCTCTAATGTTCGTTTGATTTTAAACTAACCATGCTTAAAAATCATTACAGTTATAAAAACAATATTTAGTCAAGATTATTTTATGCTTGCTATGTTTATGTTATACCCTATCAAACAATAAGGATTTACTCCAATAATTGCGCAGTTCTATTTCGTTTTTATAACTTCTGCACTCGGGGTAAAACCGGGTACTCCAAGTGGCGTAAAACCGGGACAATCAGTATTAATGATTCCTCCGATTAAGACGATAAAAACACATCACACACACAGACGTTGATTGTTTATATTTTAATGGTGTATTTTCTAATTTAAATAAAGAAGAAGAGTTCATCCAATGTAAAAAATGCCTTAGCTGTGCCCAAGAAAGTTGCAGTGACGCGGAGGAAGAAGACAACCGCTTTACATGGGAATTTTGTAACTAATATTCTTAAATTGTCATATGAAATAAAAATTATTGCATCTTTTCCGCTGAAAATCGAGTTTTCCTAATTTCCCATAACGTTAAAATGTGTGCCCACTAGTGGGGGTAAAACCGGGTAGTTAGACATTTTTTATTAAAAAATAATCATTGATAGAAAAAGTAATGAGACTGTGACTTTTCTGGAAAGATATATTGTACTCCGATAAACAATGAATATTTTAATAAAATTTGGCAAGACCTATGCCGAATATTTTAGCTCCAACAGGCCTTCGAACCTTAGCTACCCGGTTTTACCCCACTTTCCGCTACCGTTTAATAATACGGATTTTCTTCCAGAGGTTACGTGGCAGGAGCGAGGCGTAGTTGCGAAGTGTGACGCATGCCATGTGATCGTGGTGGGAACCACAAGCTTCGTGCACAGGACTGATATTCGTTCGCGACGTTCGCGCCAAAAAAGCACATTTGCGGAAAATTTTACTTGTTTACTTTATTGTGAAAAAAGTGCATCTGAATGTTACCGCATACTGCAGAATGCGTGTGGTGAACATGCACCATCGCAAAACACGTGTGAATGTTGATTTAAACGGTTTAGGAAATGGCTATGGAAAGAAGAATATTCTGTGTATTTGGTGGGATTTGAAGGGTCTGGTGTATCAAGAACCGCGGAAATCTAGTGAAACCGTCAATAGTGATAGCTACCAACAACAAATTGTCATTTGAGCTTCAAACGACCGTAATGGGCCATACGTCCCATTCTGCCTCCAAACTAGTGAATAAACACGTTACGAGATTCTGCCTGAGAAGCATTCCAGATAGCATGTACATTTACAGCAAGTTTGATTTTTCTTGATATTAGCTTGTCATGACAAACTTGATGTGGCAACTTTGCAGCAAACTTCCTGCAAAGTAAAAAAGCATAATCGACCAACCCACTTTCAAAACAAGTTTGCCGTGAAGTTGTTATGACAAGCTTCACACCGTCCTTCTTTTTATTAATTCAATAAATCAATGATAATTTGTAAAAAAAAACTAACTTTTTCATAAAAAAAATTGAAAAATTTTCCATCTTTTTACTAAATATAGAACTCGCACTTTAAAGAAAACTATATAATCTTTTTTCTTAATGTTGAAATTTTAACGTTCATAAACAAAATTAAACCTAAAAAACAGTCAGTGTTTGTTGAAAAATAACAACTTACATCTTGTCCCATTTTAAAAGTAATTACTTTTGAACCCTAATTTCATAATTTATTCTACTAGCAAAACGTAGTTATTAGCGAAAATCGGTCTCTCTTTGACTTCAAATCATATTCTAGACACAAAATTAAAAAAATTAATGAAATCAAGAAAACAGTTTAAAATAAATCGTATGCACGATCTATTAGCGCAATCTATCTTCTCCTTTCTGAGTCTAGCTGGCTGAGAGGTTAGGACGACAGGTTTAAGAACCGAGATGTCGGAGGTTCGAATCAGAGGCTGTCTTCGCACTCTGCGTTTGCAATGAGTTTGACGTGGCAAACGTATGACGAATTTTACGCTTGGTGACTAACTCGTTTGCGGTAACTTGTTTCAAGCTTGCACTCTTGCTGTATTAAATTCGTTACTTGCTGCAAACTAAAGTTGCTATCTGGGATTACCCCACCCGCACTTCGGACAGCACAAGATATTCACCAGACCTTGTGCTGTCCGAATTTTACTTGTTCCGGTCAATGGCTCACATACTGTCTGAACAGCACTTCCGAACGTACGACGATGTGGCCCGATGGAGGACTCACTGGTTTGCCTCCAAAAGAGCAAAGTTTTATAAGGACGGGTATCCAAATCTTGCCTGATAGATGGGGGAAATGTGTAGTAAGAAATGGCCATTACATTGAGTAAAAAATTACTTCTGTTTTTTTTCCATTTCTCGTGTTTTCTTTCCATCGAAAATCCGCATTTTTAACCGGTACACCTAGTAAGGAAACACGGGACAAAACGAAACAAATTCGAACCTCTAGTCCGAAATATCGTAGAGTGATAATGTTTTAGGCTTGATTCGTCTGTCGTGTTTTCCTCTGACTTGATTGCATCATCCGTTGCATTCTGTGAGTAATGATCACGCAATTTACAGAAGGAATGCCTGCTTAGAAACAATACCATGTTAAAAAAGAGCACCCAATGTCTTCAAATATATTAAAGCATTAGTTAGTAATAAACTTAAAAATCAAATATTTGTTTTTGCTCAAACTCATTTTTGCATCATTAAAATATTCAGATTGGTTATTCACAATCTTGCTGTTTTGTTACAGGCGGCTATATAAAGGAAACCAATGCTGCGAAACTGTTAATTAATTTTTAATTAATTTTTTAAAACCTATTAAAAGAAAAATTGCGCAGAAATCAAATTGATGTCACAAGAAAATTATTTTTTTTTTAAATTTTAAATTGGTCTAAAAATAGCTTCTGCGAGATAATATGCTCCGAAGTTTTTAAAAATTCTCTTCGTGAGCACCTTTTACCCAAGAAGTAACTACAGTCGGACCTCTATTTAACGAAGTCGCTAAATCCCGGAAAAAAGTTCGTTATATGGAAAATTCGTTAAATAGAGATTCACCTTTAAAAATACTTTTAACTACACAAAACAGATTTTAAATTCATAAACACTAAATATTATTAAAAAAGTAAATAATCACACCTTTATTTTGTAAATTAATATCTATTTGTTTTATATATTTTACCCATCAAAAAGAAATCTGCAAGGAAAACAAGAATAAAACAAAACATTGTCAGGGAATACACTGTATTTTCAATTAAAAAATAATTTTATATTAAAATTAATGAATTTTATCATTTCATCATACGAAGGTTTGTTGATCTCTGCATCATAATCATTTCCATCTTCGTCTTCATCACAATTCATTGCTGTATTGTTTTAATTTTTCACACTGTCCACTTCAAAACTGCCTCATCCACATCTTCATAGATACATGCTTTTAAACGTTTTGAACAAGAATTCGATGAAACATAATTTTGTATCTTATCACGATTTTTTTTATTATGGTTGATAAGCTGTTTGGAGGAATACCAAATTTTACAGCAATATCCGTTTTTGTTTTTTTTTTCCACGCCTTTATCCGCCTCATGAAAAATTAAATTTTTTTCTTTGATGCTCAAGCACTTTCACTTTCACATTTTCCCGCTTCAAGGTCATTGATCACCATAAAATGTGATAAAAGAAAGAATAAGTTTGAAATGTTTAGAAATATTTTGAGAAATAGGGAGAAAAAAAATATTGGATCACAAGAAAAAGTTCGTTAAATAGAGAATGCACTTCGCTATTTGGAGGTTATTTTACGAAGAAATTCGCAAAATGTTCTTGGTTCCAAGAAAAAGTTCGTAAAATAGAGAAATTCGCAGAATAGAGGTTCGTTATATACAGGTCCGACTGTACATACGAAATTTGGTAGCTCTATATTCAACTGCCTGTCCTATAGAGTGGTTTGAGCGATTTTTGCATCACTCACGTCGCACGACACAGTTTACTGACAGTGTCGTCTAGCCTATAAACCTTTTTCCTGGTAAAATTATCTTTATTATTAAGTTTCTTGTACATATTGTGTTCCAGCTGGATGAAAAACCGGTTACGAAAAAAGGGTGAGCAACATGCGATAACTAAAGAACTGTAACAAACTCTTAATGTTAATATTTGCTAGAAAATCTTAATAAAATTCAGTGTTAGTATCACGTATTTTTGTCGACTTCATAACAGTAATTCATTTGTTCCTGTTTCTTTCAGGTAGATTCCTTATAGGAATACTACCTATTGGGATGGTTCTCATGACGAGACTTTCTGCCCATGTTATCTTGTGAACAGGCTCAGTTCTAGAGACGAAGCCATTGTCGTGCCATGTAATTTCAGCCGCCCCACTCACCCTATAATACTACCTTAACTCGTTTTCTAAACCAGCATATTTAAAATTATAAATGTACGCAACTTCCTTAATGTCAAAAAAAGAAAAGAAAAGACAGAAAAAGAAATTTTGTTTATAGGTAGAGGAAAGCTTGACTTACACATTAAACGATTCGGCGTCACATTTCATTAACTCATCTGCAAAATTTCAAATATAAAATGAGTACCGATTACAGAACTAATTTTCTTGAAAAAGGCGTCGTCTCATATTCTCCCAAATGCAAAATTTAGGAAAAGCCTATTTCTTCACATCACACCATTGAAAAATATTTATAGGAAAACGACATAGAAATATGCATTATATTAAATTAATTTGAAAAGTGAATTTTGTGTTTATTATTAAATTACATATATTTTAATTATTCTATTAAGTGAAATACTAAATTTAAATTGCATTCTCCTCGCTTTCTTACTTGCAAGTTCGTCAGTAACGCCATCTAAGTTAATTTCTTCTGGCAAATCTTTCTCTATTGGAATTTAAATCTAAATTACTCAATCTTTCTCGGTACATTGACGATCTCTTGAAATCTCACCGAGCCTGCTTTTAGTTGATGTCCGACCTCCTTCATGCATGCACGCATTGTACGACCGGCAGAACCAGGCATGTTTGTGAACACGATAAAAATAATAACTTTGATTGGATTTGAACCGGTGAGTGATAAGTTGTAGGGAGGGTGAAAATCTCGGCCGAGTTCGCAGATGGGCTTCTAGCTCAAAGAAATGGATATGGTGAGGAGGGGGAATTTTCATTCCCCCATAACATCCTTGCGATTGAAGATAGAAAGAAAATTCAAATTAGGCGAATTATCGTGATGTCATAACGAACAACTTTTGTTTGAAAGCTCTTTTATAAGCTTATATATTTACTTAGAAGTTTTAGGATGAATATCGATTTTCAATCCACACACCCCGTAACTTAGACTGCCTTTTAACTTCTGCATGTGACACTTTGTTGGAAAGCATTTGCTTCCTCTTTCATTCTCGCAGCTCTAGTCCTAATAAAATTACAGAAAGAAATATTCATTTCCTTAAGTATCCAGACAAAAGGAAACTACTTTTGACTCCCGGCTTGCCGACATAGATTTTTTTCATTAGATTTATGTCCGTTTATGACGTAAAGCTTTCTTGAAGTTGCTTCTATACCTCCTAGAGGTACAGGTTGCTCCTTCTGGAAAACAGCTTCTGATATTTCCATCACTCTCCATAAAAACAAACACAATTTTCGGCATGCACAACTAATTTTAATCATAATTTTAAATATAAATGTTACATATAAACAGTAAAGAAAATACTGAAAGTTTATTAAGCCACATTGAGTATCATAAGTAAGAAAATTTTTAAACATTCATTAAATTAAAAATATAAAATGGGGCTAAAATTCCAGAATGAAGTATTTCTATCAGAGCCTCACACTTTTTCTATTTTGTTTTAATTTCCAGATTTCGGATAAAAAAATTATCTTTTACTTCTTAATACACTAATGAAAGCGTATTTTAAAAAACGTTTATATATGTTATTCTCTTATCTTAGAAGAACTTAACATCTAGTTTCTTAAGAATGTATCAAAGATAATCATCGATCCTTATCCATAAAATATTAGTTATTAATAACCATACCATGAATACGGAAGGGATATGATGGGGTAGCTTTACCCACTCCACTTCGAGAGAGAAAATGAGAAATATGGGAAGATAAAATCCTTTATACGGCTGACTCCTTATCAGAGATTGGATATTTGGGCAGAAGAAAAGAAGACTAACGACAACACCAAAAATAGAAGGGAACAAAATCTCCGGAAAAGCTGACTCTTGCCTGCTTTTTTTCTTTCTTTCTTGGGTGCAATCAATGTGTTTGTATCGAACGAAACGTGTGAGGGAACTGCAAGAAGAAGCAATTAATGCTTGACATGGATACTTATGAATTGACCTCGAGGAAGCAATTGGCTCTAGAAAGCACAATTACTTTTCTTCCGAAACAATCGTTGTTGGGAAACAAAAAGGAAGAATAAAGAGGGTTTAATTTCATTTGGTTTTGATTCGTTTGGACGGTTTGGTTTGTTAGATCAACTTCCTGTTTTGAAACTACATAAAGGCTAACTAACTATGGTTTGATGACGAAGACCACATCTGGGGTTTCGCACTACACCGACGCAAGAACGTGGTAGTTCTAATCCCACTAGGTCCATCATGTCAAGTGTACTGTATTCATCACTAACACCACGAAAACTTCTTTTGTATCTGGACGAACACAGGAAGGCAAACATGGACGCGGACGGAAACATATGCACCAAATACACTATGAAAAAAATTAAACCTCATAAAATTCCGAGCGAAACATTTGGGAAAATGACAACATTATGGCGGCCGTCAATAATCACCCACGTCAACCACGTTTGGCACCGCTCCCTCCCTCTCTGACGAAAAATAAAAATTACCTAGAATTTTGGCCTGAGCTGGCACAATTGTTACACCAACGAACTCCATGAATAAAAACTTGTAGTGGATGCAATTATAATTCTAATGCTTATAAAATAATTGTTAACTTCAAGCTGCACTGTGGCTGAGTGCGACGTCACTGAGAAGGCGCTGTCATCGATTTGGTTACTAGAAACTCAGTCTCTCTCCTTTTCACGCCCAGCGATAGCACGTCTCCGCACTTTGAAGGCCAACATCATGGTTGTGTTTTAAATGTTGTAAATAAATTTATTAGTGTTGCGCTAACATGGCCTGATTATTGGAGTCAACGCCAAGACAACCTTCACCAATCATAACAGACTCATAATAAAGGGAAAATATGGCATGTTCTGAAGGTCGAAACGACTTATATCACCTAGATAACAACTGAGGTAGAATTCGGACTGGGTTGTATTCCTGGAGGAGCCTCAAGAGAAACTGGCCCGCATTAGTGTTCCACTTAGAGCTTCTACAGAATTATTCCTCTTAATTTTTAAAATTAATAAAATGCAGTCATTCTGTTTAAATGAAAGATCCCAATTCCATGTAATATTTTCATTGAAAATTATTAAATTCCAAGTGTAGACAGTGCTCTCATTCGTGCCATTGATACACAGACCAGAAGTTCTGGTCTGCTGTTCCGGCTTTATAACGCATCCTAATATCTAAAGAGTCTCGGCTTGAGGTGCAGAAAAGGCTATTCACTTTATTGTACCCTCATGTATTCAAGCTCTTAGGTTGGAGCCCCGGTGGAGGTCGTTGGGTGCTTGAAATGCTAAGAATCGTTATCCTAGTATAATCAAGACAATTAATGTCCCATTTGGAGCAACATAATAGAGATGTTGGGATGGATCCGACATTTTAAACCATAGACGACACCACAGCTGGCGCCCCACTCACCACCATGAGAATATTTGACCCTCGAAAGCAAATTTAACGCGTTCCAGGCCCATACGCGCGACTGATCTTTGACGGAATTGGGTTTCAAATTTAGCATCCTCCAGTTCAGCATCCAAAATTATTATCACCAGGCCCAAAGCTTGTTACCACTGATTCCTTTCACACTGTATGCGATATGTGAAAGACAGCTTAGGTACCTACTTGTTTGGCATATGGCACTCTAAGCAAAATAAAATGCGGCAGAAAGCTTCACTGTCTTGCAAGTTGTTCTTCGATCTGTGCTTAGTTAGTTAGTTTAGTTTAGTTATATTAACGTTCCTTTTTGAAGCAACGCGAGGGCTATTTTGGGACGGAACTCGTAATTTTGAACCGCGATTAGATGACGAGGACGACACCACCCAATACACGGCAGATATTCAATGGGATCGGGTTCCTCTCTCTGCCTAGTAAGCAAGCAATTCTTCAAAATCATACTAACGGCAGCCTCTGATAAGGTGCAAACTGATTAATGATTTTTCACCCTACAGAAAAACGCCGTGTGTAACGAATGGTGTGATGGCAATAGGCAACTTCACATACCAACAGAAAAAAAAAGTTTTTCGATCATCGTGACATAATCCCTACGCAGCGTTACAAATTGAATAAAGCACAGAAAAAGAAGAAATGAAATGCAAAATTATTCTATCAAAACAGAACGTTTCGAAATTTTTAATACTTTTTTCCAGACAGAAATATTTCCAACATTTAAAATTCGGCCTTAAGAAAACGAAAACTGCAATATTTCATAAAGAGAAAAATTTAAAACCTCTAGGCGGCCAGTTATTTGGATCGAATATTTACACTCTTGGGACTGAACTTTTAAAATGGATAAGCATACTTTTTGACAAATAAATAAATCTCTAAAATCTCAAGAATATTTTACTTGTGGAATATTACGAAAGTATAAGAACAATCGCCTTTTGAGCTGAACACGAAAATAAAAAAGGGCGGTTCAACCAGTTGGAGGGATTAAAAAACAGCAGCGCTTGAATTATTAGGTGTTATAACCAATTACGAGTGAAAAACAATTGAATCCTTCAAAAAAACTGAGTAATATCCCCCAAGTGTTCATAAACTGATTTTCATTGTTCATTATTGCTTGTAATAAATAAGCATTTCTGTCTCAACTAATAATCTCAAAAGAGATTTCAGTTTCTTTTTTTAATATATGAAACTAAGCTGATATTCTCTTTTATATGCAAACTACCCACTTTCCTGGAAACCAGCGTGATTTAATCTTCCTGGGTAAATCATTATGAGGGTGAAAAATTTTCCTGAGTGGAAACTTTCCGGATTTTTAATAAGCGCTTAATGCTGTAATTTTTCCGGCCGTTATGAAGCGTAGTTATTTTTTTAAACAAAGAGCAATTAACATTCTTTACCAAACGGTATTATTCCGCAGTCTTGGTGTTTATTGCCATTTTTTAAATAATCCATGACGCTTATGAGAGGAAGGGAGATTTGATAGAAATAAAGAAGAAAATTTAAGAACTACCAAATATCGCTTTGTAAAATCTTTCTTCAGATGTACATTGATTGACATTTTGAAGAGAAAGAGGCTTGAACAAAGCTAGATGCCGGTTATAAAGGATAAAGATAAAAATTTATTTAGAAATAGATGGAAGACACAGACTTGCACAATACATTGCTTAAAATGTTTAAATAATGCTAACAAATGAATACGCGTGCTTGCAATATACAATACTATAGTGCATGTGAATAAACACATTCATAACAGTCAAAATATCACTCGAAGTCCTGAAATTAATATCAATACACGGTGAATAGCTGCCACCCTATTTACGAACCGAGACTTTTCGCCAGTTGCCTTTCAAGCACGACATCGTACACCAGGGATGGGCAAACTTTTTCGGTCGCGGGCAAAAAATCGAAAAAAAAAGTTTGGCGGGCCAACTTAAAAAAACAATAAACAAGTATTACAATTTAAATATGTTAATGAGATGATTGAAATTGCGATTTCATTTTTAAATGTTCCTTATATTGAGGTTCGAAGTGAGATGTACTGATTCTAAGGAACGAGGCTAAATGCTCATCTGTCAGTCTACTTCTGAAATAATTCTTTCTAAGGTTCATAGTTGAAAACACTTGTTCACATATATAAGATGAAGCAAACATAGCAATGATATTCTGGGCGTGAGGTATTAAATTTGGGAAACTTACTTTCGATAATGATTTGTAAAACTCTAACTTTGGCATATTTAAAATCAACTGCTTGAGATGATTGTTAGATTGCAACTCAATTAATTCAAGCTGCAAATCTGACCTCACTGCTTCAATTTACGTTGAAAGGCATGGTAATAGAAAGCACAAAGTAGAAAAGGAGATGGATATATAATATATAAATCATATTTTCTTTTAATTTTTCAATCGGACCGGCAAATTAAAATTCTATCCGCGGGCCGGATAAAACCTTCCGACGGGCCGGAGTTGGCCCGCGGGCCGTAGTTTGCCCATGTCTGTCGTACACCAAAAATATAGTAGTATTGATCAAGATCTTCTTTAATAATTTGGTGTTTCTGCTCTTGTATTTTTATTGTTTGACTGACGTGTACTTAGATGGGTTTTATTGTTTTCTAGTCTGGTGAGAGACCACAGGGTCTGTTTTTGATGCTCTTTTGTGGGTTTTTTAATGATATTTTACAAAAATTTTTATTGCCTCCTTCTTTTTAC
>BGPR01048554.1:0-11526 GCA_013235015.1 Araneus ventricosus
TTTGCGAACAGCAACGTCTCAAACAAGATTGTCAGACCATGCTGTATTAGGAATTGAGTAACAGTTTAGATCTTTCTGAATTAATTAGAGAATTCTCTGAATAAAAGTTCATAAAAAAAATTCGGCTGAATTATATTCCTGTAAACTGTTTTTTTAAATGAAGTACTTTAAGTGAAAAGTTATTATAAGTACTTGTGTCAATTACTGATTTACACTGTTGCTGTTTTTTTGGACGTTCACTAAAAAATGTGAAAAAAGACAATATATCTTTTTCTTTAGAGTGCTTACATTGTAGTGCCATAGGGACGCAATTTTTAATTTTCGGACGGAGCGTTTCAAAGGGTAAATCTGATCCTGGTGCATGTGAACACATTAACCCAGAAACGCATTGAGCAAGGTAGATAAAATTTAGCGTGTGATTTTGGTACCAAAGTTGCTGATCTGCATCAAATTATAGACCCAATCGGTCTACAAGAAGAGGACGAAAATGAATACTCATTTCCTTTCGCTGTACGACGAAACTTAACACAAAACTCTCCGTGTTGGGTGAGTATACGACGAAGTCCATGAAAGAACACTTCCGCTAGTTGAGGCATTGTATTATTTTTAAATTTAAGTTTTAAGATATCGTAACACCGCACTTTACATGTAATTTCGTTCCAATATTCAGAGCCGCCGATGTCGGAGCAAAACACTGACCAGTGGCGTAGCGGGGTGCAAGTGTGGTATTGATGCCCCGGGCGGCAGATTTAGGGGATGCCATGAAGTCAAAACATTAATGAGTTTGTGTCATTTTTAAAACAAAGTACGATGAGGTGGCTTGAAAATAAACCATGTTCGGGGCGTCATTTACATATACTTACTAAGCTACTAATGATGTCTATGGTCAAAAAACATATTATGACCCACTTACTCTCACTATGCCGTGTCGACAAAATAAAACGCCTTTACGTCTCTTTTTAAAGTATAATACGATGAGGGAACGAAAAATACAAAGACATGGGCGCCGTTTACACAAGCTAAGCCATTGATGATGACGGGAGGATGTCGAAAAAAATCATATGACTCGGGCGCCACGTGCCTTCGCTAAGCCACTGGCACTGACATTCGGCCCCTTTTCTGAGTAACAACCAAACAAAAGTGGTACTTGACTTTGAACTGAGGAATTAATAGATAAGGTGGCATCGTCAGGGACGGATTTACACATGCCCTAGGCCAGTGGTGCGCAAACCGGGGGTCGCGAGAAAATTTTTGCGGGTCGCTAAATTCAACGAATTTATTTGACAATAAAAAAATACAAGGCTTTTCTTCAAAAAACGTGGTAACGACCCCTTTTGGGGGTCTCAAAAAATTATGCACAAAGTGAGAGGGTCAGAAAAGAAAATAGTTTGCACACCACTGCCCTAGGCCAAAGCATATTCTGCGCCCCCCACCCGTCTCAAAAAAGTTAATATATAATTTTCAATCTAATATACAATAGTATATTTTTGACGCACATAAGCACTTAATGCATTCTTTATATATCTTTGAACTCCATTAAATTTTTTACTCAACATTAATTACACTGCTTATGAAATAACGTAATATTAACCCCTACAAAAATGATATTCTATAGAAGTTTTGGGAATCGCCTAAAATACCTGCAAGTACTTCTTCGTTCGCGCTTTTGTTAGTGAATAACTTTGAAGAATTATTGAAGTGAAATTTATTTGTCAAAAGTTTATGATCATTTTATTAAATCCATTTCAATGCAAAGATGTGGAAGAGACGAAAAGATCACAGAAAACAAAAAATGTATTTAATGTAAAGAGAGTGAATTTTAAAAAAATATCATTTTATATGGCCTTTTCAAATTAATGCGGACAAATTTATAAACAATAGTTGTTGTTTCTTTTGTACAGGCGCCTCCCTGACGACTGCGCACTAGGCCAAAGCCTAGATTGGCCCTATGGGAAATCTGGCCCTGAGCATCCCTGTGCGTCACGACTGGAATCCGGCCTTCCCCAGGCCTCCCCTTGCGAATTATGACGTGGTGATTAATCAACGAACGGAACTCTTTCCTCCGACTGCCAGGTCATGTTACGTATCATTACGAAAACCCACCTACTGTAATTTTGATCAATGTAATGAGAATGTGTGAGCTTTGTATTCACAGAAAAGCAATATGAAAATATAGATCAACTCATATCGGGCCAGATTTCCCACGAATAAAAACAAAACAGACTTGAAAATATGAAATAATTTTTTTTTTCTTATCCTGGGCCGACGCGTCCCCCCCCCCCGGGATTTCGCCCCTCTCTCGGCAGCCCTGCCTATCTTCTATACTTATAAAAAGGCAATGCTTGTGTGTGTGTGTGTCCGCGATGTCCAGACGAATCCATCTCACTTACAGCCATGAAATTTGGCACGCAGATAGCCGTAATGGTGACTGAACGCACATCGAAGCCGGAATTTTAAAATTTAATCTAGAAGTTTTTTTATTTAATATTTTGTGTTGTTTTGGGTGATTTTTCGCACTCATTTCTCAATAGAATAGTTTCGAATAATCGTACGACAAAAATAGATAGACCATCGGAAAGAACAAACGATTTCCGTTCTAATGAAGTTTGTTTGGTACGTCCCATCTAGCACACACTTCTACTCTTGCCGGCTCAAAGACAAAGTGACGTAATCCTTCCGCGTGCACAAAGATTGCTACCAGTACGCATGCGTACGGAGAATCGGATTTAAAAAATTGAATATACAATTTGAACGCCTTTTTTCCAACCGATTAGAACGAAATTTGGGCACAGATCTATAATTAATGTTAGCATCCCTCATACCAATTTTTATTCATCTAAGCCAAAGGGTTTAGATTATATAACTTTTACAAGTATGCGATTATGCAGTCCGACAGATAGTCAACCCTTCGATGGATTTGGTCCAAAATTTGATACGGACTTATATTCATGATGATTAAACTGTGTACTAAATTTTATCCATCTAGCTATTCCAGTTTTTGAGTTATAGTGTTCCCATGAACGCGGACAGACAGACTTCCCGTTGACGGATTTTGTCCAAAATTGGATAGAAACCTACAAATTATGTTTAAGATCGCATACCAAATTTCATCCCTGTATCTCTAATAGTTTTCAAGTTATCGTGTTCACATTCACACAGACAGACATAATTCCAAAATTGTGTTTTTCGGACTCGGAGAGGTCTAATACGTGGAGATTCGTCAAAATCTCGAGTTCGAATTTTTTGGCGATTACAATACTTTCTCTTTGTATACTTCGTATACGAGAAAGTAAAAAAAAAAAAAAAAAAAAGCACGTTGAACCGTACCTCATACATTTTCTAGTAGAGTTATTTTCACTCTGTCGAAGGCCGGTGAAAAATGTCAGATCCTCTGCAGCTAAATTACTTGATCGATCTATCGATTTTCGACAGATTAATGAAGGATTTACTCTCTTCAGGACATCTCAGAGGTTAGCGTTCCTCATTCAAAAAGTCAATCAATTCTCAAAGTCATTTAGAGAACTTTCTGTTGTTGTATCATTTTTCATGGAATGAACGTTAGTAGCCATTTTGTTTCTAGTGATGGTAGTCGAAATTTTCAATTTATCTATTTTACAGTTTTTGTCTCTGAGTTTGTAGAATGCTAATCTTCCACAAGTATGTCAAATATCCAAGGTCTAAGTGACGCACATATACAATAGAGTCTCTCTACAACGAAGTTTCCCTACAGCGAATTTCTCCCTATAACGAAACTTTTAATCGGAGTGTTAAATAACATTCAAAATATTCTCCATATAACGAAGTGGTTGTCTCCCTATAACGAATTTTTTTCAGACCTTTATCTTCTCGATTTTTGTCATTTTTGAAGAAAGTTGCTAATTTCTCTGCAAACAAATCGCTCACACGTGCCAGTTTCTGGAACCACTCGCATTGTTCATTCAAACGATAACGCATAACAATAGAGTGCTATGTGAAGGGTAATGCAGTTGTGGGGACCTGGGTTTCTACAGAGGGAGCAACATTTCTACGGGTCAAGATTCCAAGAATCGGGGTGGAGCGGGGGTGGAAACAGCAAATGGATGTGACAATACGCATTTTATGTTTATCCGTACTAGTACATATTATTCTCTAAATTGGTGAATTGTCTTCACTTTTGAGCATTTTATTTATACAGTAAAAATTAGTATAATTTTGACAAATTTATAATAAATATTACTTCATTTTTAATTGAAAGTCATAATTAAATATTTTTGAACTTATCGCGCATACTAAAAGGTTTGTCACATTGACTTAAATAACTGCAAAAATCTCTAATCTCCGTATAGCGAAATTTTCTCTATAGCGAATTTTTCAACTGGAACCAAGCGATTTCGTTATAGGGAGATTCCACTGTATCACAAAAATAAAACCACGGATAAAACTATTTTATATCCCAAAACATTCAGGGACGGATTATCAAATAGGCAAAATAGACATCTGCCTACTTGCCTCGCTTTCGATGCCCTGAGATGTAATTATTTTGCAATATTTTTAGACTGATCTAATGTTGTGCTTTCGTTTGATTTACAAGAGCCGTGTATTCATTTTTCGTACATTCAAATTTCAGAACATTATTAAGTTCCTTTTCTCATGTTTCCAAATTCGCTAACAGACCATTATAATTTTTTTTTTCGTAGTTGGCTGACTAACCACAAGTCAACAGCTCTGACAAATTTTGTATTAGAGTATCTAAATTGTGTTAAAAAGTCTTGTAATTTTTTTACAATTTTGTTTAAAATTACGTTCAATTTCGCGTCCACATACACATGATAACATAGACCGATAGACTGCCAACTCTTTGACGCATTTGGTTCAAAATCTAATTTTGATCTACAGTTTTGATACTTCGTCCTTCTAGCTCATTGTGTATTTGTGCCATAGGGCTTACATACACACGGACGGATAGAAAGACTACCTTAGATGGAAAAAATCCCCTAGACCAATTTCGTCCAAAATTTTAGGTAGATTCAGGAAGTCTACCTATTGCAATGGTTCTCATGACACGACTCCTGGAAAATTTCTGTAGATCTTCACCGATCATGACCCCTAGAACCCGAAATCCCCCTTCGTTCAAAAGTTTGTGTGTTCTTGTTCTTCATCTATAAAAAAATATTGTTACAAATTGTGTAAAAAAATTTATTTTGAAAAATTTGTTAAAATGAAAGAAACAAATTGTACGGGAATGAAATATGTATCACTGAAAAGTTAATTTCTTGAAATTTAATATGGTGCAAAAATAGTTTTGTGAGATAATATTTTAGAAATATATCGCGGGAAGATGCCAAAATCTTGCTTAATTTTTTAAAATTATACAGATCTACAATTTTGGTGTCAACACCATACCCCGAATTTCATTCATCTAAGCTAGTTCCGGTTTTGAGTTGTGGTGCCGACAGGCAGACGATCATTTTGAGTAGATCAGGGTTCGTACGCGTCCTTACAAGTCCTTAAAAGTCCTTACTTTTACATTTAGTCCTTAAAAGTCCTTACAAATCCTTATTTTTATGCCCCATTTTTAAAAAGTCCTTGACAGTCCTTACTTTTTACTCTGCCATTATTAAAAAATTTAAAATTTCACCGATTATCATTTTTCGAATTCCTCCTTCGCGGCGGCTCTAATCTCGGTCGACGTGGCTCTCTCGAAATGGGGGGATGACACTGCTCGCATTCTACTAATCCACATCCATCGCATACACTTTAGGAAATAAGGGAGGAGTTACAGATGGCCTTTATTGGTCCATGGTTCCATAGGAATGATTGTCAAAAATGCGGTTACCATTTTTAGAACAGTGTCAAAGTGATAAACCTTTACTTCCATTTTTGCCAGTGAAGTATTAAAACTTGTTAATGATTGCATTCAACATTCCAAAATTTTGAAACCAGAGAATGAAAGAATTGAGAAACCTGAGACTTTATGCAAATTCAAATTCAGTGACCCAAACTTGTATAATGATAAAGGTTAAGTGTATTTAGGATTTGCTGCAGAGAAACTAATAAAAGAAAAGATAAAAAATAAGGAATTAGCAGACAAGGATGTTTTCACGCTCAGACAGAATAGTCGGAAAAACATCATAACAATGATAAAACATTTCATGCATAAATGTCCTGTGAATTACGCACTAGTAAGACCTGCGGTTTGCATTGATCCACGAGTATTGGCTGGATATCCCGAAAAAGCACAAGAAAAAATGAAAAAGCTATTGATTGTATTGTCGCAAAATAAACGTATTTTGGGAAAAGATTGCGACGAAATTTTGTTACTCTATGCAGATTTTCTGTTAAATGTTGTAAAGCCAAATTCATTTGAATTTACTTCTTTCAATCCAAAGAGTGATTCCCTTGATAATTTTTTACAAACTTATTTTAGCAATAATCATTATGAAAAAGTTTGTAAGATTATCAAAATGGTATTAATACTGTCACATGGACAATGAGGTTTTTCGGTGAACAAGGCCCTGGAAATAGAAAATTTAAAAGATGCTTCATATATTTTCCAGCGTGTAAATCATGAATTTATTAAGCTGTGTGGGGCTATTTATGACTTAAAAATTACTAAAGAAATGAGGACGGCTGCCACCTCAGCTAGAGCAAAAAGCATGCAGTATTTAGAAAGTGAAAGATCCAAAGAAAAGACTGAAACAAAACAACTGAAACGAAATGCTCTAGAGGAGGAAATAGATTTTTTAAAACAAAAGAAAATGTTCCTCCAAACGGACATGCACCAAACAAATGAGAAAGCAAATGATTTAGCTAATGAGGCTGAGAAGTCAAAGGACATAAATTTATTTATTCAATCGCATGAAATAAGAAAAACAATTTCTGAAAAAGAAATTAAAATAAATACCTTAGATGTAAAATTGAATGAAAAAAGTTTTGAATTAAAAGATATTTAATTTGATTACCAGTTTCATGGGGTTTTTTTCATCAATTTATTAACTCATATTTTTTGGAGTTTGGTTGTGTTAAATTTGTAATGTATCTTCTACGTTTTATATTATAATTTATCATCTAATAGGGTGAATTTGCAAAAATGAGACATTTTATTTAAAAATGCGTGCGACAATTCATTAAATTTATTCAATTTAGAGGTCCTTATTTTTTGGTTTTTTTAGTCCTTAAAAGTCCTTGATAGTCCTTGATTTTCTTTTAAGGAAATGCGTACGAACCCTGTAGACATTTTGACAGTCAATTTTTTTGACGATTATAATACTTTCTCTTTGTATACTTCGTATACCAGAAGCAGTGGCGAACCCATACGGGGGGGATGAGGCCATAATTTTGTATCGTCGTGACGAATGTCAAACCTCGTGGCTTATGTAAACCGAGACACTTTTAACTTTGCAGACTTGACTCATCTGACAATAAGAATCGTAAAGAACAACACAATACTTTCGATAATTTAATAAAAATGCGATGAAATAACTAGCCAAAAAATGTCTTTCACCGCGTCAACGCTACAAGTACAAGTGGGATGTCTAGAAAAGTAGGAAAATTTTCAAGGCTGTCAGGCCAGAAAGTAATGTTGTCACATTTTTATTATTTTTTAAAGCGAAATTAAGAACAAACAGTTGTAGTGATTTTAAATAAAATCAAGAATTCTGACAGCTCTGGAAGCTGAAGCCTACCCCAGTTCGCCACTGACCAGAAGATTAAAACCATTGCTCCCTAAGCAAGGGGAAAAAATGCATTCTTTCATTAAAGATATTACTTTCAAAAGTTCATTTTATTATTTGTTTTGTCTGCGATTTCAAAAACTCTTTCATAATTTTGAATACGTTTATGGTAGTTTTATAATACTCAAAACAAATATTTACTCGCCATAGAATTTTTAAGAAAACGAGCACTGTACAAAATTTCCAGGCGCATATGTTTCCAAACAAACTCATCATGGATAGTATCCTAGCTATAAAACGTTCGCTTTACTAGCATACTTGCAGCTTTGTTGTATTTCAGAACTGCCATCAATGAAAACCGGATCTTTTTATTGCTCATATTTCCTCCTTTTATTATCGGTCTCATGCGGATGTTAGCGCTCTTTTTGTTGAAAAATTGCTATTTTATTACGTTTCTGAGAGATATTTTGACTTGGAAAACTCGTATCCATGCATTTGAGAATGGCTCAGACGGATAAAATATAAGGCAAACAAACGAGAAAGTTTTACAAAATTGAATATTAGAAAGAATAACATGTCTAGGGATGCTTCCGGAGACAGTAACGAAATTATGATCTTTATGCGTAGAAAAATACCGCTGTCCTGAAAGTATTTGGTTATCTTTGAGAAGTTTTTATAATATTTTGGTATAGTGAAAACTCTCTATAGCGACCACTCTCTGTTCCAAAGAAAATTGCCCACTCAGACGAGAGGCGCTCGAAAGAGGTTTCATGTTTGGAAAGGCACAAATGAACTCTTGAATGCCCCTCTTCCCCGAAGAGGTCACTTTTTACTTTCTCGCATACGAAGTACACAAAGAGAAAGTATTGTAATCGTCAAAAAATTCGAACTCGAGATTTTGACGAATCTCCACGTTTTAGACCTCACTGAGTCCGAAAAACACAATTTTGGAATTAATGTCTGTCTGTGTGTCTGTCTGTGAACACGATAACTCGAAAACTATGAGAGCTACGGGGATGACATTTGATATGTGGTCTTTAAACATAATTTGTAGCTTTCTATCAAATTTTGGACAAAATCCGTCAACGGAAGTCTGTCTGTATGTCCGAAGTCATGTGAACAATATAACTCAAAAACTTGAACAGCTAGATGGATAAAATTTGGTACACAGTTTTATCGTCATGAATGTAGGTCAGTATAAAATTTTGGGCCAAATCCGTCAAAGGGTTGACTGTCTGTCGGCCTGTATAATTTACCATTGAAACCAATCTACCATCTCCACGCGCATGCGTACGGAAGCAATCGTGTGCTCCCGAAAGGAGCGAATTACGTCAGTTTGTCCTTGAGACGGCAAGGGTGAAACCTGGCAGTGTGCGATAGATGTGTTTTAATCGGTACGCATCTCTTTGAATTCTTTACCTAGATATTTCTCAATCATTATAATGAAAAACCTTCTGATAGTCATTGGATTCTGAATAACAGTAGGTTCGAATTTTTTTTAGCCACGCGGGGGAAGGAGAAACGGCACCTTTTGGGGGAAGTATACGAGAAAGTTTAGGGGAGAACACTCCCGCTGGTTTCTTCTCATTGGGAAAGGAGGAATATCGGAATATGGGATGAATTTGGATTAAATGTCTTGATTCAGAACATTGAACGCGAATTCTGGACAAATCCAGGACTCTTTTTCAAATTAGAACAAAGAGTCAAAATCCGGGATTATCCTGGCTGATTCCGACAAAAGTTTAAAATGTTTTCTGTCATAAAGGAGTCTTTTATAATTTTGTGCAGGAGAAATTGGTTCCTGCATAATTAGGATTCGGGATCAGTTGAAGTCGTTATTGTGGCGATTTCATCTCCCTATCTTATAAGGATTCAATAAATAATTATCTGATTTAAAATCAAAGTATCACGCTTGTTTACGGTTTATTATAAACTGGTAAGTTATTATTTTTTGATAGATATCTAATCTCAAGCGCCTTTCACCTTTGCATCTCTTTCTTAGGCCTTACATTGATATTTGCCATTATTTATTTTTAAATACTTCTACCTGTATTGTGAAAAAAAATTTTTTTTTTTAAATAATCCTGCAGAAAGAATATTCGTTATAGAGATGAAATTCATTGCAAATCCTTTATCTACAGAAATTATTCACAAAAGTGAAGTAGTTCTACTTGTCTTTAGACAGCCTAAGCTCTTGAGGCTCAATTTGTAATGTTTTTCGGTACAGAGATGAAATTCATTGCAAATCCTTTATCTACAGAAATTCTTTACAAAAGTGAAGTAGCTCTATTTGTCTTTAAACAGCCTAAGCTCTTGTGGCTCAATCTGTAATGTTTTTGTTGTGCACTTAACAAAATTGTGTTCTCTCTGAGATATCACAAATGAGTGATTATTATTTTTATTTTTACTGTGTTTGTGTCGCTTCTTAAGATCTTTTAGAGGAATTGTAATGGACTAGGATAACAAGTATATTGCTCGAATGCCATAGTTCGTGAAAAAGTGCATTTTTTATTTTCCCGTGCTTATCGTTTGTTTCAAAAAATCGTTTGGAATGATCTTAGTTTACCACTTTAGCTGTTTAATTTACTAGGATTGACGTCACGTTTTGGAGCTTTGCGAGGGTTATTTTAAGGGCTTGAGCTATTGTAAGATGATGCTGACGTCATCTGAGGAGGCACCTCCCTTCTCCAAATTTCCACACCATACCAGCGGAAAGATGATTGGTCAACGATGGATTTAACTCACATAGTGTAAGTATTAGATACATGCCGATTTTTGCAAACAAATGCAGTTGAACGTCGTTGTTCATTTTTTTTCTTTTCTTCTCGCAATATTTGTGTCGTGTGATCACAAGTTTGGGGTAGAAAACGAATAAAGAAATGCAATGGAAAAGGGAGAAGGAAGGAAATAAAGAAAAAGTTTCTGAACGTCTCCGTTAGTCGAGACCATTGTCATAGTTAAGTGATCGCAATGCATCTCATGAATATAAAATCTATTCTATGATAAGTTTGTCCTGTTCTGATAATTTTTCTTTTATAATTAAAATAATTATTGCTAATGATAGTGTAAATGAGTGTTCTGTGAGAAAAATTTTAAGTGTAGTGCTTTAAAAACAGCTAATAGATGTCGATTGTATAGCTTACCTATTAAATATAGACGGAGGCTTAAATAATTTGATGTTAACGTTAGTGAAAGTCTGAATGGATTAATTTATAAATCTAATTTAATCAGTATATAATCTCTAACTGCAATAAGGGTGTGTGTGTGTGTGTGTGTGTGTGTGTGTGTATGTGTGTGTGTGTGTGTGTGTGTGTGTGTGTGTGTGTGTGTGGTGGCGCTCTTAACAGGACCAGACCACTGGGACCCTAGAGCAACGAAATTTGGCCCGAATCAGTCTTGAAGAGTGGGAATGTGCGCTCGAGACCCTTTTTAAAACTTTATACTAGAATTTTAATTAATAAAATTAAGCTGAGGAATTTTGGCTTTTTCCTTAATAACTTCCGAAATTGGAAGCACAAAAATCATTTTTATACCATCTGAAAGTGCTACAAAAATACCTTTTCAATGATTAAATTGCCATAAATTTTCTCTAATTTAATAAATTTTTGAGAATATTCTTTGGCATTATTTACAGCAATAGTTTTCATTTTTGTGTACCAATTCAAAACCGTTTTCATTGTTTAGACAAATATTTAATGGCGTGATTCTTCTTTCATTGTTGTTTGAAAATCATAAGGTAATTTAATACGTTTTGTTCTTTCATTATTTTTATTCTCATCAAATTTTTGTGTAATCTGTAAACCAAGCTCTGAGATATTTAGGTATATGAAGATATATATCCAATAAGCTGAATGATTATTTGCTATGGTTTCTT
>BGPR01048555.1:0-11525 GCA_013235015.1 Araneus ventricosus
TTCCTGTCATAAAACATATGTTTATTTTATGTGTTTTCAATCAATGTTAAACATTTCTCTTGCATATATATCTATTTAAACAAGTCAAATTTAACGGCAAATCTCTCAAATGAAGAGGCAATTTGCACCCGTCATACCATGACTGATGACTTTCTAGTCTTTGAATATTACCTCTCGTACGTATTACTTAGTTCTGAAGATACATTGCTGGATTTTATTCAGCTTCTCGTGAAATTAAGTAAAAACTCAGACTTTTCTCTAATTCTGAAATACAAATAATTGGTATTTATTTTGTTCCTTTAGTGAAATGTGTTTGGACACTTTTAAAAATGAATTTGTGAATGAAGCGTGATTTCCAAGTGAACAATTAAAGTAAAAGTCAACTTATGTTATTACTTTTTTGTTGCAATCTAAACTAGAAATATCCCATTTATAGTTTGCATCTTTACGCGTATAAATTTCCTACGTTCTACAGAAAAAAATAAAATACGCAGGAAAAAGAAAGCAAGAAATTTAAAAAATTTCAGAAGAATTCTCCCTGGAAAGCAACGTGGATCTTCACAAAGAAACAATTCGAAAAGAAAATAAATGTGTTCATTAAAAAGTTATAAACATTTTAAACAAGCTGTTAGAAAAGCAATCCAAATTGTGATTGCGTGCAAGGTTGTAAAGATTATTATTGTGACTGAAATTAGTAGACTTGTGTGTTGGATTCATCAGCCTTAAAATTGTGCTTTTATAGATTTATTTTATGAGAATTTGAATGCTGCTACTCATTATGAAATTTTCACATCAAGACATATAGTAGAGAATTTATTTAACATTAAACGTACAGACACTTAATATATACCTATTCGTACCGGAATCAGTCAAAAGACCGTTTTTTATATAAAAACTTTATTTTTCCTCATTAAATGTTAAAAATATTGATTTTAATAAGCAAGTATTCAAAAAAGCGTATTTAAGGTAATAATTCAACCAAAAATAACATTCTGGAATCTCTTAAACTTATTAACCGCTTAAGGACCGACTTATTTTGTAACCTACGGTATTTAGAACGAGTTAACTCGGGTTATGTCCTTAACACATTGACTGCCAATACCGCGCCAACGCGACGCGTGGTGTCATCACCAAGGAGCCGATCACGCGCCGTCGCAGGAAACACTATATTTCAATATTTATTCTCCGGTTACGTTTTGGGTATACATGCTGCTATTGGCGTGGAAAGTAGATTAGAAACTGGTTCAAATTTATGTGGTATGGAATTTTTATTTACTGAATATATAACTTGAGTTGTTTATTTCATACTGGAAGATTTGTGCCCGTCAAAGACGGGCCTTTAACTCGCCGACCGTATCTCGGAACATATTCATCACATAATAATAATAAATCACATGCACATCGGCAAGTTTTAGCAATAACGTCCGTCCGTTACTTTGATGATCCCATAATTTAATAAACAGATCTGTATTCATAACGTTTCCCAATATTCATAGAAAAAAGGCTTACACACACAAAAAAAATGTTCCGATACTTCATAATTCAACAAAAAGTTCTCCAAAAAATAAGTTAATTCTAGTATAACTCCTATTTGATATTAAATCATCTAAAAAGCAGAATCTCTTTGGTAGGTAGCCAAATTCAAGTTCCACATACTACATAAAAATTATGTCTGAGTTGTTTTGTGATTTGCGCGTCCGATTTATGACGCAGTGCAAAGGGCGTGTTTATTGCAAATCATTAAGTAAAGGAAACCTTTCAGTATAAGAACGGTTAAGGAAAAAACATTAAATGCATAATATATAAATATTGAATTCGAAGTACGAAATAGAAAGAACCCTTTTAACAAAGACGAAAGTATTCTTAATAGCACGAAAACCGGACTCGTGAATCAATCAACTGATCCACAGAGAAATGATCCTTGAAGTGAGAGTAATGAATCAGCATAAATAAAAAATAGAAATAAAACTGCTAACTCGGAAAACATGTCAGTGTTCTTTTACGCCGTTACAGAAATCGGAGTTGAGCTTTCGTTAATGACGCAGACCAAATAAGAGGAGTTATTTTTATTTCCTCCCAGAGCGTTACGGACTTTCTAATTTGATTATATATATATATATATATATATATATATATATATATAATAACGCATAAACCTGGCTTAAGCTTGTCCACAGCCAAGCTGCTACATTAGTTGTTGAAAACTCCATATATAGGGATTGTCTTTTTTCAATACTTTTAATAACAACAGAGTTTTTTACATGTTGACATAAATGTTTAAATTTAATTTTTGTTCATGGTATCTATAGTATTTTCAATTCTTTAGATTTTGTTTTAGATTTGGCTGTATTGTTTAAATTATGAATTTTTAGTATAGGATTGACTTCATGATATGTCTTGTTTACTTTGTTTATGTAAGATCATATATAACAAGTTATATATATATATATAATATAGTAAGATAGTCGGTGTATGGGCACAACCTATATGTTATTCGAATCTAATTTTAAGTTATATACATTGTGTACTTTAAGTCTTGCATTAATTAATTTTCATTTTTAATTAATTAATCTATGGCATTTCCGATACATATGTAAATATTCTGTTGACTTGTTCTTTTAACAGAAAGTCGTGAAACTTATACACATATTTATATGACATGTTAGTATTTTCTATTTCCATTAAAATAAATTTTTCTCTGAAAAGAGGACAAAATAACCCACAGATTCTTTTTCATTTCATTTTCTTATATGAAATGGAAAAAAAATTAATTACGATTCCAATAACAACTGCAACTTCCCTGCTCACAACAAAAGCAGACAAAAACAATTTCGTCATATTTCTGAGTTTTTTAAACACTGAAATACCTTAACTTCTGAATGAAAACAAATTGTTATCAAGCAACTGTAAATACGTCATATATGCTGCTGATGACGAATAATGCAGGCCAGAGCTTTTATTGGCAAAAAGTGCTGTGCTTCAGACATTTTCTGAGATGGCTGAGCACGTTCTTATTGTGTACTGAGAGTAGAAATGTTTTTTAAAACATATATTCATTGTGTTATTGAAAGGTGAATAACAGCTGTAAATTCTGTAAGTTTGACTTTCAAACATAAACTGAATAACATGCAGAAATTATCACATTTCTGTGCACTTCTGGTTGTTTCGATATAAAGCTTTTTTATTGCATTTGAAGGACACATTAGGAACTATATTAGACTATTGATAAATATGAAAGGGATTTAATTCTGCATAATAAGATAATAAGTCTTAAGAAGACTACCTCTACAGATAATCTATGGGCATTCGAATTGAAAATATTTAATTTAATATGGTTGTTTGTCTTATATTATTTTGCATTTTCTCAGATCGAAAATATTTTTGTTTTATTTATCGATGTATATAAACCATAAATTTTTATTTTTATTAAAATATTACAATATCATCTTAAAGTAAGCCTTCTGAGCTAAAAAACATATTTGTTATAATTATTATAACCTGAAATATTTTCAAGTCAAAATTCATTAGTTTAATGTAGTTATATTTACACCTCAGTTTCATCTAATCTCCAAACTTCCGGACCACACCAGCACACCTATGTACGATTTAGCAAGCAGCAGATACAATACACGATGGACATTCAGTGGAATCGGTTTCGAACCCGGAATAATCCTTCAGTTCCGAAGCCGGGAACTAACCGTTTGGCCACCGCGGCCCTAAGCCCAAATTAAAGAACCTATAAAAACAACATTTAAAAATCATATATAAATGAAAACTTAAATGAATATATAGAAATTACAGGCTAATGCTATATTTGGTCGAAAATTTGATATAATTAAGCATTATGTTTCGATTATTCTGATTCAAAATCTTAGGAACGTTTTCGCGCTGTGTGTGAGTGTTAAGGAACTACCATCTCTTCAGCTCATTGATAAAATAGTGACTAAAAAACTTACTTGAGTGTAATTATGGCTTTAGGAAAAGAATTTATATACATTTCTAGGTCATTATAATTCTAGGCTGGCATTCTTTCTGTAAATTTCATGATAGCCAGACAGTCGCATAGACCAGGGATTCCCAACCCTTTTTCCCTCACGTTCCCCTTATTAGACTTTTTTTATTTTCGCGTACCCCTATTCTCATATCCCCCTTCAACCATCCGTCTGTAAAAAGAAGGTTTTATCAATAATGTTAAGGGCCTAAGTAAGCTTAAGATTCAAATGAATGGAATTCATAAAATTTACTGTACTTATTTTGGATTTTACATTTTTACAATAATACGAGGGTTATTTTTTTCAAGGTCCGATTGGTCGCTAAAGGAAAATCACAGTCAGAATCAAGAAAATTTTATATGGAACAATTTTATACAACATTAAGCTACTTTTCGACGTAATCGACGTTCCGATTCATACAATTGTCGTAGCGTGGTACCAATTTTCCAATACCTTCATCATAGAAAGCAGCCGCCTGTATTTTCAGCCAATTCTGTAAGCTGGTCTGCAGCTCGTTGTCTGTGGCGAAAATTTGTCCTCCTAGCCAGCGTTTCATGTGGGCAAAGAGATGAAAATCTGAGGGAGCCATGTCAGGACTGTACGGTGGGTGGACAAAAACTTCCCATCCAAAACTCTTCAGGAGGATCGTTGTTGCAATTGCAGTGTGCGGCCGCGCATTGTCATGAAGAAGGACAATGCCTGACGACAACATTCCTCTTCTCTTGTTCTGAATTGCCCTTCGAAGACGTTGAAGAGTCTTGCTGTACGAAGCTGCAGTGATGGTTGTGCCACGTGGCATGAATTCCACCAAAAGAACACCTTTACGGTCCCAAAACACTGTAGCCATACACTTTTTGGTGGAGAATGTGCGCTTGAACTTCACTGGTTTCCGACTCGGGGTGTGTGAATGCATCCACTGTTTGGATTGCTCTTTCGTTTCTTCAGTTTCGTAATGGACCCATGTCTCATCTCCTGTGACAATTTTGTCCAAAAACTCATCTCCGTCGTGATGGTAGCACTGGAGGAAGGCTAATGCGGCGTCCATTCGCTGAGTTTCGTGATGGTCAGACAGCACCTTGGGAACCCATCTCGCGCTGAGTTTGCGGTACTCGAATCTTTCACTCACAATGGTATAGAGAGATGACCGTGAAATTTCCGGAAACAAATCACTCAACCCAGAAATTGTGAACCGACGATTTCCGCAAATCGCCTGATCTACGCGCTGAACAAGATCATCTGTTGACACTGGCTTCCTTCCCTGGCCGCCTGCATCATGAACATCTGTGCTTCCAGCATCAAAGTTCCTGCACCATTTCCGCACTTTTCTGTCACTCATGAACGTTTCTCCGTACACTTTACTCATTCGTTTATGAATTTCAGCTGCATTGCTTCCTTCAGCATGCAGAAATCGAATGACTGAACGCAATTCGCATTTGGCGGGAGACTCCATTTTTCGAAGCATGCTTATGTGCTCCCTACGTACTCAGAAATAACAACCGCGAATCGACGCGTTCCCCGGGCCAACTACAGACACAGCGCAAGACGTCTGCGCACAGACCTAGCGGATTTTCCCCGAAGCTTTCCTTTAGCGACCAATCGGACCTTGAAAAAAAATAACCCTCGTATTAGTTCAACGTCAAAACTAATTAAATCAGTATTATAATAATTTCGCATTAATTTATAAGGATAGCTAAAAATTACACTCTCTTTTGCTTTATTGTTTTCTTATTTTGAAGGTAGGTTTAGGACTTGGAACAACCTTCACTTTTACTTTTTACTCGAACTTGGGGAAAGCGATCCTCAGAAGAGTTGATAACTCGCGGCTGGCTTACACCGTATAAAAAATAAATTTTTGGACTGCAATATATCCCAACGTCTTTTGATCCTACAATAAGGGGCATTTAGCCTTATTGCAGCATGAACGTGTGAAAAGTTCATTTCTATCATCTTGATTTGGTGAACAATAATATTGGAACCAAAAATTGAAGATCCAGATGCACCAGAATTAGAGACACGGAGAACGTTCAAAATTTTAATGTTCACAGCTTTCGCCGACTGCACTATAAGCACTACAATCCTGTAAATATATTTTGGGATATAATTTCGTTTTAAGGTTTTCATTAAAATTAATTATGACCTTCTATATAAATCACATTTTTATCTATATTTTCGGTTCTTTTCAACAATAATGATAAATCTCTGTGTATCTTAACTTTTTGAGTTAATGAACTAAACTTATTTATGAACTAGTCATCAAAACTGTCGGAATATTTTACATTAAAATTGATTAAAATAACTTATGCTGCTTTTAATCATAATTATTTGAATTAAATTAATTATTGACAATTTGTTTAATAAATTAATGCAAAATTAATTTAATGCACAGATTTCAATAAATTTATGTTAAATTATGTTTAAAACAAAAGTCGTTCTGAATAGCAACAAAAGGTAAGACTCACGCTATAAATAAATGAAACTGAGTGGAATCTGAAAATTTTATTGCCGTCATCAGTGTAATAACCAATGGCTTCAGAGCTGTTTCTTTGGACTTCTCTCGCGACGATTGACGTGCTATTTCTTGCGTAGTAAAAAAAACATTGATGGGGTAAACTGCGGTAATAAAGACAAAGATGAAATAAGAAATTATATTGAATGTCTTCTATTTATGCTCTGATGACGATGCCTTTAACATAGTTAGTATTATTTTAAAAAGAAATAGGAGGAAAAAAGATTTGAGGAATTACTGCCAACATCTACAGAATACTTTAAATCGAATAGCTTACTAGAAATTGTTATTGATATAGGTGCTAGGGAATTATTTTCCATCACCAATAATGAATTAGAGGCAACCAATGCTAAAGAAAAAGGAACATACATTTGCAGTTGTCTCCCCTACAATGTCTGAAATGTGTGAAAATGCGATTGTGAAAAAAATTCTCAAATGAACGTGATCGAATTAACCTGAATTACAAACCATTTTAAAATGAACCTATCTAAAATGATTTGCATGTCTCCTGCCAAAGATTTGACAAAACCAAATCAGTGGGCAAAATTAGAAGTCAAATTTTAGAAGAAGAGTGAAATGTAAAACCAATCTGTATTTTTATTTATTATCTTACAGGTGAAACAGAATATGTCGCAGAAGTGAAGAAATTCAGCGAACGGGCATTCTATATGGACCTGTTTTGATGAATATAGTAAACTGAATACAATAACTGTATATGAAAAAGTGGATACATCTGCCTCTGGCAGTAAGGGTTCTGGTTTCCACATACTCGTAGTCCTGTTTCTTCCAAAAAAATAATATATTTGTAAACATAGATTAGGTATGTTATTTATAGGGGAAGAGAGTGGTCAAACGAGCTTAAACAAGTTTACTTTGGGCAGAAAACGAGAGGTCAGCCCATTAGAGCCAAAATGCTCTTTAATACAATTAGTATGGTTTAGTATTGTATTATTTTTATAATATAATTTATTATTACCTAATTATGTTTGTTTTATCCAGTTAAAAGTATTATTTCACTCGTGGCTTTATATATCTTAAAACCTTTTTTCATCTTTGTAATAACCTTTGATAATATCTTTATTTTATTTCCTTTTAGAGTTAGCAGATCAGGTCTAACGGAAAATTTTGATACTATGTCTTAAAAATTGAGTTTGAGGCGAAGTATTGAACTTACAGTCCATGCATATGAAAATGCATAGGCAAGGTATTAAATTTATAGAGCAATATCTGAACATAGCTCAGCACTAAATTCAGTTCAAAGCATTCGAAATATAGTTCCATGAATCAAGTGTAAAGTATAAAATTTATGAAAAGTAAGTATCTGAATTATAGTGCAAAGTATCTGATTCATATGCAAAGTATCTGAATCTGAGTAGCACCATTCGAATCATAGTCCATGTACCAAGTGCATACTATTTAAATTGAAGTGCAATTATATATTTCCTTTGAAAACCACAAAGTATATAAGCTTTCAGGGGATGAAACATTGAAAATACTTGTTAATTTTGGCCTAAAATCGATTTCAACGTAGGCGGATAACATAGATTTTCTGTCAAATTTTTCAAACAACCTATTATAATACAAATTTGTCTACAATTATTAGAACATCAATAACATTAAATTCTTTTTCTTTTATTCAAAATTTTTTTGCACTTTAAAAAAAATTATTTTGTAACTTCAAGCACCCCAAATTTCATATATGCAGACATACTACAAAAATTTATTTGATTTTCCTAAAATTTCGCTGATTTCCAAGATCAAACCGTGCTGTAATATTTCAAGTAAAGCCAGTCATGTAGATTATGAGCTTTCATGTCCTAAGTCAACATTCCCGTTAAGTAAATTAAATTTACTCAAAGGTAATAGTATTTATAGTTTAACCTGTTAGCGTCCTGTTCATAAACATTTACATTTCACTCTCCCACAGTTTAAAACTGAATTTGTTCCATTGTTTCTTTTTTGCTTTATTTATGAAGCTCAATAGGTATTAACAAACTCCTTAACAGTTTTCAAATACTAGTACATAGCACCAATTAAACAGATTTTGAAGTCAGAAATGAAAAATTGATCGAAAATTGTGAAAAATTCAAACAAATTGATTGAAATTTGTTGATTTTTTCTTTGATTTTATTTTGTGCTTACTGTAAGGAATAATAAAGTGGATCTTATTATTTTTTCTGATATTTTCACATTAAAATTATTAAAAAAAAATATTATTTTTGTGAAAAAAGGGGTTTAAAATGATTTTATATCAAATTTTAGCATCATTTGTAAAAAAATAAAATATAATGTTGTATAGAGTTTTGGATAGGAATTTATCAAAATTAATTATGCCTGATGTGGTTATTATATTCTGGTTGTTAAAATTTTTCTAACTATTAATGGTATTCAAATGCTTTAAAAAAAATGAAATTTTAAAGGCGAAAATAAAGATAAAGTGTTTTTCCTTTCAACTTAAGTTGGATGGTCTCTGGAGGGGAATATTCACCCTTCCACCGTGGGTGTTTTCCTCTCCCCTGACAGAGCAGAAAAGGAAGGCTTGCTCTCTGCGTAGAGGAACTCCCTTGGGATCAGTTTTCTGGAATGTGTTTGTCGTTGATGCCTTTAGGGGTTGCACATTAATTGCAACACACAACACGTAGATAAGCAAAATTTTGGGTTTTGAGCCGCCAAAGAGGGTGTTTTAAAAAATAGGAACTTGGGGCAGACAGAGAGGTTTTAGGGCCTGCAAAGAGAGGAGGGAAGCTGAGAAAAGGGAAGAAGAGGGCAAAAAAAGGGCCCTTGGCCGGATCTGAAATTTTGCGGCGGATTATCTCAATAGGGCCGCGTGCTGAGATGGTGATTCGAAAGGAAAAGATCGTGCCGATCGACACATCTCTCGAACGAACATGCTGGTCGCCGGGCGATACCAAGGGACTTCCCTAAGATGCGCGTTTCGGGCTACGATATTCTTAGATGTCGGCCTCTAGATCCATTGCAAAATCGAAAATGCTTATCTACAATTCGTTGATGAAGAGGGCCGCCGTTGTCTTCTTCCCTTGCTGATCCTCTTTTGAACCATTAAGATGTCAGATCCAGATTCCTCGTCGTGCTGCTGGGTTGGCCGAAAATGTTCCAATTGCATATGCAACTCTTATACCCAGGACATAATTGGGACCAAAACCGGACCACCTAAAGCTTCGAGCAACCTAATCTACTCGCCAAGTTTTATTTTTTTGTATTAATTTCACTTAATTGTAAATGAAATAAGTATTTTATAGTATCAATTACGATTTGAGGGATGTCGGTTGGTTGATTACCAAAAAAACTATTATTATGTAAAATAAGATCATGAAATATTATGTTGCAGTGTCCAAATTTTAATCTGATGTTTTATCACCACTCTATATCCTTTATTGTTCAACACTTATTGAAGACATGTTGTTATGGATAGGTTTTAAAGAATACAGAAGTAAATAACAGGCTAAGTGTAAATTGCAAGTATTATTAATTGATACAACTTAGTGAGATTCTAGAATGTGCTTGAAGGAAGATAACAATATCTGATTAATATATGGACTAAAATTTCATATGTGAATTAGGTATAGAGAAATGATATAAATGAATCATATTATTACAAAAAAAGGGGCTGTACCACCTGAAACTCTTTAATTAATTTGAAAACGTTAGTTGAGTAGAATATACTATTAAATTAATCTAAGAATTGGAAATTTAAGTGACGAATTGCTTGGTGAAGATTAATGTATAAAACCTACTTGGTAAGTTTTACTTACAATGAGATATTTAATTTATAAAAAGTAACATTATGTATTGGTATAAATATTAAATTACATTTGAATGTCTGATTTCTAATTGTTATATTAAGTATGTATTAAGATGTCATGTAAAAAAAGAGATCAATGACAGTCAGAATCATAAGCGAGTGATTGTTGATTTGCTGAGATAATTGTTCTATCATGATTCACTTGGTATTTGATTGATGGCCATTTTGGATGGGTAAAAAATGTTTATACATAGGATATGTTTGTTAATTATTAAAAGAAGACAAGTAATATCGGTTGTGACAAAATATAAAGAATAAGTTTAGTAAAGATTGGTAATTATTGAAACTGTTGGTGGCCCACTTCTAAAAATTTCCCTTCATAGAGGCTTATTACATGATAAATGAAATTCGTGAGTAAGTGTCTGGCGGGAGCGTAGAGTTAATTTTAGAATTTTGAATGGATATTGTTGAGATTAATATTCATTTTTCTTAACGCATAATGTCGACCAATGATGTCATAATTATGTTGCTTGTTGTGTTTCATTATAATTTTTTTAATATATCTCATTATTTTATGTGTTTTTTTTTAATCACGGTTATATGTAGTAAGAATTCTGATTTTATTCAATATGATTGGAAATGTAATTTTGTGTGGAAAAATGGTGAGTACTTTTTTTATATAAACTAAATGTCATTAGTTTACAGTTACTTGTCTCTGAATTTATTTTCTACACCCCTTATTGAACAGTGATGGAGGAATGCTATTTGGGAACCGGTAAGCATCTTTATGAAATTAACATCTAAAAAATTTTTATAAATATAAGACAACACCAAAAAATCTAAGATCTTCAAGTGAATTGGTTTTGGTGATTACTTTTAAGATAAATTAAGAGAGCTGAAAATCGTCTAAGTTATGTAATTTGTGACTAGAGATAAATTAGGTATTTATATGATCAAATGCTATTATACTTGCCTTGACATGTAACATGAGTTTAAGATCTACGATCATATGAATTCTAAAAGGTAAGTGAATTGAGTAAAATGGGTTTTTTGTTATTTTGAGTTATCTGAATACTGAGAGTAAAGAAGCGTAGATTAGTAGAAAAATTTAAAAAGTTTATAGTTTTGTACTAATATAAAAGTTCATAATTGCACTTTTATCTAGTTGCAAATAAGCCTCTAATAATAAGTAATATATTATAAAAGTATCAAGTTAAATTAATAACCAATAATAAATCTGCCAATAATAAACATAAAAAATTAA
>BGPR01048556.1:0-11525 GCA_013235015.1 Araneus ventricosus
GTGACTGAAATGCACCTCGAATGGAATTTTAAAAATTTAATCTAGATTTTCATTTAATGTTTTGTGTTGTTTGGATGATAGAGTTTCGCACTAATTTCTACAATAGAATAGTTTTCAATTGTACAGAAAAAAAAAATATATTTGCCACTTACTGAAAAGAGTACGCGATTTCTGTTGGTTCTAATGAAGTCAAGCCTTTGAATTTGAACAATTTATTGGAGAAATTTTAAAAATAGTCAGTTTTGCCATCAGATTCTATTTTGCTCTGTAAATCTGCTGCATCCGATGTTCCAATACCATTTTCTAATTTTTCATTTAGAATCAAATAGTGTCGGATTTATAAAACAAGAACGGTTAAAAATATTTTTTCCTGCTTTTTTGAACAATTAATTTTTCCTCAGTCAGTTGCGTGATATTCTCTAGCGAGCTTCCTCCGCCAGACACCCTCTGGAACGTTGCTGGGAATTCCATTAGACGTGAGCAGGTGATGTCAATAACTCAATTGAAGGACTTGATTATTATTGGATTCGATTCTATATTTTGTTGGTTGTATACAATTACGCTGAATTTTTAATATTGTTTCTGATTAACGTACCTGTGTTGTTTTCTCTACAGTTGGAAAGGCCAAACATTCGCGAAGAAAAATAAGCGGGAAAATCAATAGGTACTTTGTTTTGTTCTGAACTTTCATGTTATTGTAAGGGTTTTTTCCTCATCTTATTGAAATCCTGATTTTCGTACTGCTATTCCTCAATATTCAGAATTCATGTGCGTGTGGTATAATAATGGGTCATTGCTGAGGCAGATACCCTTGTAGGGGAAGGTGGTGTACTTTGACATAAGTGTACCTTGAACCGGCGCCGATTTTGTGAAGGCCATTCGTATAAAGGAAAATGTTTATACAGAGTTTCAGGCTAATTTGCCAACAGAGGTCCAGTTTCATCTGAACTTATTTAATAAGGTGCTCATTTGAATTAATGAACTGAAAATTAGAAATTGACCCACCAAAAGTTAATTTTTTTTCCCTGTTGAATTTTGTGTTAATAGTTCCATAATATTATTATAAATCATTTCTATAGTAAAATAACTTATAAAAGCACAAGTTTTAGCTTATAATAACATGTGCTGGGGAAATTATGCTAACTCTAACCACACCTAGGTATCAGCCATTTAGTGCCAAGGTGTACCTTTTTTGGACCATGCCCAAGTGGTGGCACTCCTTGGACTCATGCCAAGGTGTACCTTGGTGCATGACCACTACATATCTTTTACCACTTTATGCTAGAAAAATGGGATGTACGTAGTTACTACACCCCGTGTTGACTTGAGGATCTGAAAGGCGCTTCTGGAAATTAACGTTCTGAATTGACTTGTCTAATGATAACGTTGGTTAAAGTTTACCCATAGGAATGAAACTGTTGCTGTAATAATTTACAACTAGTCTAATCTAAGACTCATTAAGTAAAAAAGTGCTCACAATATCTTTTCTGTAGCTAAATACTAAATGGAATGTTCAAAACTATTCCTCGGTTAGATTTTTTTAACTAGAATATTGGTCCAAGATACACTACCCATGGTGCACTTTGGTCCCATTTGCACTTTTTTTTTAAACAATACGTAATTGAAATACTTTAAAAAACCTAGCAAAAAAGAGTAAGGTATATGTTGTGGCAAGGCTCAAAATATGAAAGAAAATTGTTTTGTTACCTTCTTTTAATAATTATCCAATTAAAAAATTAAAAAAGCAAAATGGGACCTAGATACACCACCTTCCCTATAGTAAAGTATTCGAAAAAAGTCGAAGGGAAGAACAATTCTGCTTGTTCTGAAACCTTCACTGGAACATTTATAGGATTCTCGTGTATTTATAGACCTGCTTCTCAAATGTATCTCCTCAGATGTCATTAACCTGAATACCGGCTAGCGAACTCCCTATTATATACGCCGCTACTGCCCTTTCTTGCGTCTGCGCCGCATTAATTAATCGACCTTCGCATTCTTATCGACTAGTCTGATTGATCGCCCGCTTCGTTTTTTCGCCGGGTCAACGCCTAATACGGCGAAAAAATAATCGTGTGAAACCATGCAGATGGTGACACGGTCACTGGAAGATGAACCTACAACGACTGCTGGTCCTGAAGTCTCAGAATTAATAATTCCACGTATTCGATTAGGGACTAGGAATGTCATAATTCCAACCTAATGGGCTAAAAATAGAATAAAATTAATAAATGGAAATATAGTATTATCATTGTACTTATAAAATATTGTTTTGATATTCTGACAAATAATCGATTAATTTTGATTCCGTAAGGAGTGGCGATAGAAAATTATGAATAAAAAATGAATAATAAAAAATATAAAAGGATTATTATTTATTGTATCAGTCTATAAACTTACTATTTTAATATTTAGAACTTTCTTTGATTGATTGACTTATTTGAAAAGGAGTTTTGGGGATTTTCAGTTACAAAAGGGTTACTTACATCTTCATTCATTCCAAAAATTCTTTTCTTACTCCATAATCAAAAAAAGTCGTCATGATGAATGTCAACCTGGCGTGATTACGTAAACCAAAAAACACTTTTAACTGACAAGATCAATATAAAATAGTAAAAATCTTAAGAAATATACAATACTTGCGATAATTTAGTCAATAAAAAAAAATACAATGAAAATTTACAAAAAATAAGTTTTAACAGCGTCAACGTTACAAGAACAATTAGCGATCAGAAAAGTAGGAAAATTTGAGCCTTCAAGCTGAAAGCAATGTTGTCACATTTAGATATTTTTTAAAAAGGGGGAAATAAGAACAAGTGGTTTTAGGATTTTAAGAACCAAGAATTCCAATTAGCCTGCGGCTGCAGCCCCATCCCCCCCTTGATCTCTGCACCTGTTTTACTGTATGCGAGAAAGTTTTGGGGACACCCTGGTTCTATTCCACTTCATTCTAATTAAATTCCTCTGTGTAGGTATTGATTCACCTGCGTCTGAAGGTTAATACAGCAAGCGCCACCAGGGTGGCTGAGTGGCGAGGGCATCGGGCCCAGCATGCCTTCTCTGGCAACAGCCAAGCATTGGCAACGCTCTTCCAATGTATGTCCCAAGTTCCATATTGATTCAAAGTTGTAATTTGCAGAAAAAAGTTCTAACTGGATTTGTGAGAGTCTGCCTTGGGCGGCAATGGGTCAAGTCTGCCAGCGTTAATAATGATGAATCACCAGAGTATCAGGCTTCAAGCAGTCCTAGCCGTGCTTTCTTGAGTTCCCAAATGTAGTTCATGCCAGAGGGCTGGTGGAAAATTGATTCTCGAGATCGCAGGTCTGAATCACCTCTTTATATCATAATTTTTTAAATCAATCCTGAAATTGAAAAAAATTAACGATCCACCATCATGAGTAAGAACTTTCAAAAAAGTTAAATCCCTGTTTATATAGAGTTATGTTATTGAGGGGAGGTAAAAAATTGTACATGGTTATAAATATGCAGGTGAATATCTCTTTATCTATACTTATAAAGGCTATGTTTATGTGTGTGTGTTTGAATCATAGATGTCCACAGGATGAATCTATCGCACTCACAGCCATGTACTTTGGGCACACATGTAGTCGTAATGGTGACTTAATGCACTGGAATTTTAAAATTTTTTCTAGCAAATTTTTTTTGTCATTTTGCGTTATTTTGCTTGATTTTTCTACCACTCTAATAGAACGGTTTTGAATAATTGAAAAAAAAGAGATAATTATCGGAAAGAGCGAATGATTTCCGTTCTAATTGAAGTTTGTTTGAATGAATTAAACTGACTTAATAAATTGCAGCGAACCACCAGAAGATTCAGCAAAACATCGATGCTAAGACCTAAATGTATTTCCTTGAATTTTCAAATGAATGAGCCTATGTCAGAGAGCTGCTGTTATGCCCGATTCTCTCTGCAGATCTCAGGTTCGAACTGCCTCAGTCATCTTAACGATTATTTCCTCGCCGATTATGTCTCTATTTCGATTTTCTTTTTTCTCTGTATAGGCCATTTTTATTTTTTTTTCTTATGAGAAGTATACAAAGAAAATAAGTTTTGCACCGTCGAAAATAAAAGGATTGCGAAATTTTAAATCCTTAATGTTGTAGACTTCCTGAATCCAGTTTGATAATGGCCTACCGAAAGTGCGCCAAATTTTGGTGGAATTTTTATGAAGGCTAAATTTTGTAACATCATCCATATTATGCATGCGTGAGCGCGGCGTTATCTCAAAAAACGCTAAGAGTTAGATGAGGAATTAATAGATGTTTCTAACCAGATTATAGACTTTGTTGGAAATTCGGAATAAATTCTGCATGTATTGATTGTTTGTTTTCAAAAGTGTATAGCTCGAAAACAAATAAGCTGAATGGATTCATGTTGATTTTCATTGACTTGTTTAATTAGCTGCAATCGTAAATTCTACTACTTGACGTAACTGAATGCTGCTAGAATTTGTCGAAGAGTTTAAGAATATTTGTGCTAAATGCAAAGCTCCTAAGCAATGTTTTCAGTAACGTTTTCATAATAAATGATTTATAAATTAGATTAGAACTGTTTTTTTTTAAAAAACTAAACCTAGATGTGGAGTCAATCGACTTTTCAAAAAAATACAAGAATAAAACAACAGTTGTGGTCTATGCCATCGTGGGAGATTAGGTTGCAGGAACCTGACTGTGCAACCAAAATGTGTGGAAAATTGATTTAATCTTATAGATCCCAAGGATCCAAAAAAATGCGGGAATTCGATCTTCTCCTATCTCTAACTGAGGCCTAATTTCTAATCTCTGCTACATCTAGGGGTGCAGGACCAAAAGAAAACCTAACAAATACTCACTCTGATAAAAACAAACACACTTGGAAAGACAATATTTATGAGATGATGTATTTACATATTTGAGCAAGAGAGAAGGTTTAGGTATGATTAGGTCACTAATTGAAGGCCATGTTATACTTTAGAGAAATATTAATCCATACAATAGTCCTTACTTCAAATGCAAAGATAGTAAATCATTACATGCGGATCAAGGGAAAATCCCTGTCGCTAGCCGGAATTGCTGTACGCTACACGTTGAGTTCGAAGCGTTCTCGATTAAAAAAATTACACCTGTTTGAAGAAAGATTCTGTCACGAGGGTTTGTGAGTCAATAGTGATCTTGCCTGAGCATTCCTGATGATCTAATGTTTATCCGCAAATGAGTTTGTTCAAAAGTGTGGGAAAAATATTATAGAAAGGATTGGGAAACTTAAGTGATTAAATTTAAAAAAGTAGAAAATTACAGGATGGAAATACACTCACATTAATGTGGTGCTTAAAACACAATGCTAGTTAGGCAGGTTTCCAGAACTATATATTTTACAGCACAAACAATCTTAGATTGTTCCTTTATTTGTCAATTGCATTGAATGACTCTTCTGATATCTAGTTTGTTTGTGGGAGTTATCTTAATAAACTGGACCTTTTGTATTTGCAGGGTGCCTTCCAAACTGGCGCAGATGATTCTCCTGAAAAGTGCAGGCTTTTGTGAGCCATTTTCTGAGAAGAACAATCCTGTCATGGGTACTCATGCCACCTGGGTGGAAAACTTCAACAGGCCCCTGGTTCATCATACCGAAACGACGAAACAACTTTAAAAAGAAACGAAATGATCCCAGATCAGAAGTTTCTAGTTGATAAACCAAAGCAAGCTTCCCAGTCAGAAAACCCGAAATCACTTCCTCCTGGCAATGGCGACTCCTGCCACTAAAGCATCGGTTCAGTGAGATGCCCCAAGTTTCTCTGTTGTGGATCTAAACTGAACTATTTGTTCCCAGCAGGTGAGAACACTCACCAGACATCTCTTGTGATACAAAAAAATCAGGACACCGCCCGGATCTGGACAGGCGACGGACACAAGCTAATGGTCGCAAGGAAACTAAAAGCCGTGCCGAAACTATCCTTCATGTCACACTGCTCTTACCTTACGTTCTTACAGGCCCAGTTCTGAACGAGGAAAAGAAACAAAACTGTAGCCATACCTCCGTTCCTCTGCCTGCAATTCTCAAGCGCAGCACGAATCCTCAACTGAGCTCTGAATCTGTGCAACTCAAATAGTGAAAACTTTCGAGTGAAACGGAAGCCTCATATTTGACTTGGACAATTACATTTCTGCAAAAGCATCACAGGGGAGAAAAGAACCTGCCTTCCCTTCTTCCCTAGAAACGCTCGGGCCAGCACCCCTGAAACCGACGAGGCCCACTCACGTGGTGCTGCCCGAGAAATATCGCCTTTCGAAACTTTCTACAAACAGCAGCACCTCTCAGCCACCGCTCACTTCGCCACCCGCCATTCCCCAGAGGCCCGCCCCTCAGCGTCCATCCTATCGTAAGTTGTATTTTCGAATGCTTCTGTCCAATATTGTCATATTAGTGATCACTATGAAGAGATTTATGTTTATATCTTTATCAAAGTTTGACTTATTTCCATGCAATTTGTCTGATTTTCACACATCTGAGTCTTAACCCTTTCGACCCGACTTTTGCATGATTAAAATTTAACTATGAAAAGTAATTAATTTAAAGTTGACATACTAAAGGAAGTATACTATGAGTTTTCCACTTTTCCTGCTACAATACGTCAAAATTATATAATCGACTGTTCCAGTAAAATATCTGTAAAACTCTTTTTCCTGCTGTGAGTGCATCTATTTACTTTGTAACGAACGGCGTCCTTTCTTTCTTTTGTTCCACAAGTTTTATTAGAGGTAAGATTTTAAGCCCTTCTTTTCATAATTTGTTTAAAAGACTGTTTCTAATTTTTTCTTTGTGGATAAATGCTTTTCTTTCTAATACATTCCAGAATGGGTTCAGGCCTTAGAGGATATTAAAAAAAAATTAAAATAAGACCTTAAAGTTTTTCCTCTACAGAAAACCCATTCTAGTTTTGAATCTGCATGGATGAATGGCCTCTGGTGAAGTCATCCACCGGATTCTTACTTCTTATCGTTGTCTGTTATTATTTTTGTATTTTTAACTCTTCCACAAATAAAATTCCCTTTATATTAGCATTTTTATTTATTTTTTACACTAAGTATGGCATAAATATAATTGAACTTACTATTCCAGTAAAACATCTGTAAAACTCTTTTTTCCTGCTATAAGATTAGCATGTCAGGGAAACAACTTTACAGCTTTGTAACAATAATCTTGTAGTGATTCGATCACTGATGGGATATTTTTCCCTCTTTTAAATACGATTGGGACAATATATCCCGCAAAAAGAATTTATTCAAATTTTTTTTAAAATCTGATATTAAAAAGGCTAAATTGTTACTTAATAAGAGCAATAAGAACTATTTTACACTAAGTATGGCTTAAATATACTTGAACTTACTGTAAAATTTAAAAAAATAGACCAATTGAAACATGAGTAATGTACGTACTCAAAAGCTTAAGTCCGCCATTTGCAATTTGAGAGTATTTTCAAGTTTCTTTAATCACTAGAAGAGTTTTGCCCGTTAAGACGGACTTTTAGCCTGCTGACAATATCTCAGATTTGATTGTCACAAATTTATTAACGAAAGTTGTTGAAGAAAGTCGTGTAGATTGCTAGAGTGCGTAAGAAATTTTTTAAAAAAAGCATGAAAACAGAACTGATGAATCGACTGACACTGACTTTCGTTTTATTAATAACTTTATTTGTAACAATTACTTTCATTTTGTTAGAGTAAAAATAGCGCAAAATCCACCAACAGAAAAAAATGCATTAAAAAAATACAAAATAAAAAAATGATGAATTGATGAATGCAAAAGAAAAAAATATTAAATATCAAATTAATATAAAATCCTATCAGTCATATTTAGTAAAATATTCTTGACATTTTAATATTTTAAACAAAAAAAGTCGCACTCTTCTGCGACTAAAACTGAGCGAGTTCTGGAGCTTCGAATTTCATGATTTTTAACCAATCAACGGCGTCGTCGAGCAAGTTCTGTGCATTGATTGGTGGATCGTCTTCGAGACGGCTATTGAAATAGTGTAAAGTGGTCTAAGTCAGCGCTATTTAAAGCTCCATAACTCGGTCAGTTTTAGTTTCAAAAGAGTGGGACTTTTTTTTGTTTAAAATATTAGAGTGTCAAAAATATTTTACTAAATATGACTGATAGGACCGGGGGATCGTATAAAAAGTTAGAATTCGTAACTTTTTCAGGAATATATTTATTCACTCAAAAAACATATATTATAATTTTTATCTTCATTTAAGACATTTTTCCCATTTGAACTCTATGTCTATCCCTAACGGTTTAGAAATTAGCTATTGGACCACGATGAGTGTGGACACCCTGTATAAGCTAGAAGATGTGAGATCAGAACCACCATCATTAAAGAACTCTTTGTCTAGATAGCGCATATTTAATAAATGCACTTCCTATTTTTTACTTTTGAACAACGAGAAATTGGCTTTACTGAAACTTTTCTGAGAAATCTTCTCAGAGCGTAAACCAATTGAAAAGTCAATTTTTCTCAACAAATATTAGTGTCTCAAATTTGTAATTTTGATAGGCACATGGCATGTGTTGAGACTCGAACAGGCAACAGTTGATTACATTATGAGAAATCTCACAAATTTGTATGGGCATAGCATCGGAGAAGCTTCTTTCTGTAACCATTTTTCTTTATGTGCGACTGATTCATTTTTTTGTGTTTTCATGGAAATCCAAAATTTTAAAAAATACGTATTTGCTTTCAAGGCTTTTCTTGCTTGGCTTAGATATATATTCATTTGAATGCCAGTTCCAAAGGCATTTCTTAGGCTGGTTTAATTTGTTTTCAAATATGGTAGGAAAAATTTTATAACGCAGTAGAATTCCTTTTTTTCTTAGGAATCTCTAATTTTATGAATTCTTGCATATTGCTTGTCTCATTAAACCAGTCTTAATAAAGTTTCCATTTGCTAACCTTTCTTTAATACGAGCTCATAAAAACACGTGTTCTTTGTGTGTATCTTATTCCTTTATGTATATCTTATTCATCATTGTGTGGCAACCTTTTAGCATAAGTTCTTTGAGCAAGTCATCTAATGTACGCTATGAAGTTAAATGTAGGTTGAGCCGTAATATTTCATGAAAACGCACATTCTTTTGTTACTTAAGAATCTTGAGACGTCATGTTGCGTCTTGACTAGAATGCGATGTTTCTACGAGATCAGAAAGTCGCATTGCTGGAAAATCATTGCGATATATAATGCTACTGCGATATGCTGTTCTGTAATTTCGTTAAAAGAAAATAACAACGAAACCATAACTTAGAGAGAAATGTAACATTTCAAAAATAGCGAACTCCGTACAGGTTCGCAATTTACTGGTATATCAGCAGGATACTCATTTCAAAGATGAAAATAAAGATGGCCGAAATTGCACAAAGCATAAAGACATATAGGTTTTTTAAAGGAAATATTCATCATTGTTTGGCAACCTTTTTGCATAATAACCTATAATAAGTTCTTTGAGCAAGTCATCTAATGTACGCTTTGAAGTTAAATGTGAGTTGAGCCGTAATATTTCATGAAAATGCACATTCTTTTGTTACTTCAGAATCCTGAGACGTCATGTTACGTCTTGACTAGAATGCGATGTTTCTAAGGGATCCGAAAGTCGCATTGCTGGGAAATCATTGCGATATTTAATGCTACTGGGATGTGCCGTTCTGTTATTTCGTTCAAAGAAACGTAACAACGAAACCATAACTTCGCGAGAAATGTAACATTGCCAAAATAGCGAACTCCGTACAGGTTCGCAATTTACAGGTATATCAGCAGGACACTCAATGTGAAAACGAAAATAAAGATGGCCGAAATTGCACAAAACATAAAGACACATAGGTTTTTTGAAGGAAATATGCCGTTAGGTCTGTCAAGGAAAGCCATTCTTGTGCGTTTTGTAATTTGATTTTGTGATTTTAATAAGTGTCTAGGTTTCAAATTAATTTTTATCTTTTTATCTCTTTTGTTTATGCGATGTGTCTTTGTCAGTGAATTAAGTAAAAGAAACAGATACACTAGGTAAGGTGTGAAACACAGGTTTAATGGAGTATAAACTTACAGTAATAAAATGTATTATTTATTTTTCTTTCTTTTTTAAAGTTTTAATAATTAACTATTTCATTGTTGTTTTTTTACTTAGACTTACGTCTCTCCATAGTGGTCTAATGGTCTGTCGGGAAAAGAAATAATTTTGGCGCTTTTCGTGGTAATTTTAAACGCTTATAGCTCCGCAACCAAATAACATAAAGAGTTGGTTTTAATTTCTTTTAATAGAGAAAGGTAGACATTGAAGATTGGAAAAAGAATTTTAAAATTTGGAATTACGGTTTAGTCACAGTCAGTTACAAAGTTGGTGAAAATCACTAAAAATTTTGATGACATCACAGCGACCGATGCGCGCGCACCCGGACTAAGACAATTCAGTCATCGATATGAGGTTCACGCGAAATATTACTCAAGAATTGTTGAATTACGTCGAATTTGGCGCTAAAGTTAAACGCTTATAGCTCCGCAATCAAATAACATAGAGAGTTGGTTTTAGTTTCATTTAACAGAGAAAAGTTGACATTGAAGATTGCAAAAATAATTTTAGAATTTGGAATTACGGTTTATTCACAGTCGAGTTGCAAAGTTGGTGAAAATCATGAAGAATTTTACTTAGATAGAGTCACGTAATCACACTGGACTAATAGTCACTATAGGCTATAGAGTTAATAGCGAAGAGTTATAGTTACTTCACTCACAGTTGAGTAAGGTAAGTAAGTCTACGCCCCTCAATCCCTGCGGCCGTTTTGCAGAGACAGCCTCCCGTCGATTTTTTATTTTATTTTTATATTATGTGTGATACTATATTTCTAATTTTGTCCAAAATCCCCAACCCATCTAGTGCCTGTATCCGCGTCCTGAAAGTCCAGGATCGAATTTCAGAAAATTTTATTCCTTTAATTGTGGCCAAGTTTTCGTATCATCAACACTTAATAACTCTAGTATACTTTATCTTTATCATACCTCAGAACCCGTCGGTTGGATAGGCATGCGTGAAGCTTTATTGAAAGACCCCCGCTCCCCCCCCAAAAAAATTACTAACATAGAATTTGAATAACATTGTTTGAAAAACAGATAATATTAACAGAGCATAATTTTGGACTACAACATGCCTAAAATGAATAAATTGAAATAGAAAAATAGAAAAGCAAAAGAAAATGCTAAAGATTTAAAAGATGATAAAACAAAAGTGAAATGTCTTTCAAGTTAATATTCGTTATGAAATTTTCAATTAGGAGGTTGTAAATAAAATATCTTCATTACTAATATAATAGCCCAGATCTGTCTCTCGGTAACGCTCTGATATCACCAACAATAAAACTCGCGCCGTAGCACTGCGAGACGTTAAACAGCGTTATTTCATTGTTAGAGAACCTAAATTTCAGTCATTTTAAATTTAAAAGAGTAATTGTCGTTCTAATTTCAAATTTAATAGCTCTAAT
>BGPR01048557.1:0-11525 GCA_013235015.1 Araneus ventricosus
TATTTTCTTGTATATTATCTCAGAATGTTAGATCTGTATTTTTGTAAACTTTTCCAACTCACTTTTTCCGCCATAACTTGCCAGGCAGTTAAGAAGAATCTTCCGGTGTCTCTTTCACTTCATGTCCGCTACACTGTTTAAATAACCTAAAGGTTATACTCGCTGCGGCATGAAGTGGTGTTCTGTTCTGTGCGAATAACTTAAGTTTAACAACTAAAAAAAACGGTGCTACAAGTCGTAAATAAAAACACTGATTAAAACTTGTAAACTACTGATAAAAGTTAAAATAAGCAAGAAACAACGAATTACACTTTTTGAAAAAAAATCAAGTGAGTGCTTTTGATAAAGTCATTCAAATATTTTATCATCATATTCTTGAAGTGTTCGACATAAGTGTTTTTGTTCTTTTGTGAAAAGGACTTACGCGAATATTTAAGTAGTCAAAAGAATAAAAACATCAAGTAAATGAAAATTAAATTATCATTCCCCATAAAAAATTCAGTTAAGGAATATTCATATTTAGTTAATAAATATACACAGATGCATCTCTTTAATATAAAACTAAATTGGCAATAGAAATTTTTCGCGTTATCAGTGTTTCAAATTATCCCTCAGGATAAGTTTTGTACCGTTATTTCATTTAGAAACATTCGTGAAAATTATTTTTTTGTAAAAGTGTTAAAAAGTTACCATTCCTTACTTTGAGCAATGATTTGATTATCCATATAATTACTAATATAATAGCCCAGATCTGACTCTCACTGATCCGGTAACGCTGTCACGTGGTTTGGTTCGGCTACATGCCAAACAGATTCGGACGATCTGTCTATAAACCCAGATAGCTTGAACACTTGCAGAAAGTTTGATTTTTCTTGCTATTAGAGTGTCATGACAAACTTGAAGTGGCAGCTTTGCAGCAAACTTCCTGCAAAGTAACAAAGCATAATCGAACAACCCACTTGCAAAACAAGTTTGCTGTGAAGTTATTATGACAATCTTCACACCACGATTGCAAAACAAGTTTGCTGCAAAGATGATACATCACACTTACAGATAATATTTGTCTCTGTTCTAAAAAACATCAGATTTTTAATAGCATATCCTAGACCGTCATTCTTTTTATTAATTCAATAAATCAAATTCTCCTTCGTTTTACTGAATATAAAACTCGCAATTTAAAGAAAACTATATCGCCTTTTTCTTAATGTTGAAATTTTAATGTTCATAAAAAAAATTAAACCTAAAAAACAGTCAATGTTTGTTGAAAAATAATAACTTACATTTTGTAACATTTTATAAGTAATTACTTTTGAACACTAATTTCATAATTTATTCTACTGGCAAAAAGTAGTTATTACCGAAAATCGCCCTCTCTTTGACTTCAAATCATATTCTCAACACAAAATTTAAAAAATTAATGAAATCAAGAAAACAGTTTAAAATAAATCGTATGCACGATGCATTAGCTCAATCTTTCTTCGCCTCTCAGAGGCTAGCTGGCTGAGTGGTTAGGGCGACAGGTTTAGGAAGCGAGATGTCAGATGTTCGAATCCAAAGTTGTCTTCGTGCTCTGTTTTTTCTATAGTTTCCAATGAGTTTGACAAGTGAGCTTGTAACAAGTTTGACTCGTGATGACTAACTCTTTTGCGGTAACTTGTTTCAAGCTTGCACTCTTGCCGTGTCAAAATTGTTGCAAGCTTGCAGATTTACGGAGCAAGATTGCTGCCAAAATTTCTGTCTGGGAATAAACACGCCCCTTTCTCTCTGCCATTAACGAACGCGCAAGTTGGATTTCTGTTATGGTGTCAAAGAACTCGGACAGTTTTTTTTAATTCATGCTGGATTGTAATAAATTTCAATAAAATGACTTCATCTGTTTTATTTCTTTTTGCCTCGTTAAAGTTATTTATGGACACGAAAGTTCGTGGCAATTGATGCATGGTGTTTTTTATATATAAATTGAGCCTCGTTAACAGTTCTATTTCTATTTTATTATTTTCTTTATTTATTTTGTATTTGGTTGTGAACTCTTTTTTTCTGTTAGAGGATTTTGCAATATTTTTACTTGGGCGAAACTAAAGTAATTATTAAATGTAAGGTTATTATTAGATGAAGGTTAGTGTCAATTGATTCATCACACACAGTTCTGTTTTTCATGTTTTTCAAAAAATTTCTTAAGCACGCTGCCAATGTAAATGAGATTTTCTACTATAATTTTTGTTAGTAAATCTGTGAAAATAGGATATGAGATATGTTTGGGGGGCTAAAAGCCCCGCTTAGATGGACACAAATCTTCTAATTTAAAATGGTTTTCAATCTCGCTGGGCAAAATGTATTTTCCACCACATGTATATTTAAGCGTGCTGAATGGAAATCGTATAATTCGAATACCGTTTAACGAAGGGTTGAGTTTAATGAATTTCGATTGATGCAGGCTTGATGTAAACGAAACAAAATATATGTACATAATCCTTTACATGCAAACCTGAAACTAAGACAGATTACTGAGAATGTTTATCAAGAATTTGAATATTTATGAGTGTAACTGATTTATGGAAAAAAATGGATCATTCTAGAATCAGCTTCTTCGAATTATTTATGAAGGAAAAGATTTAAATAAAAGGAATGGTAGTATAAGTTTTTACTATCCTGAATCGTTTTCTATCATAAATTATGAAATTCGCTTTGAATTAAAGAAATTATAAATCATACATATAAAAATGAAAAACGTAGTACTCTGTAAAGAAGTAAAAAGCAAATTTATGTATTCAGTAACTTATAGCTGCTATTAAGTATATGTATGCAAAAAATAATTCTTTTGGGGAAATACATAGTGGTTTATTCAGAAAATAGCAGAGACAAACTGGAAGTCAGAAGAACACCAAATCTGTGTGGCATATATTTCTGAATATCATAAAACAAACGATTAAAAAAAGAAATTCCAAAAGTTCCAAAAATAAATGGTAGAACAAAACTGGCGAACACATTTCCTAGTATGAACATAATTCATTCGTCATCGTATAATATTTCAATGCTTATTTATAACGGATTATAGAAGAACGGGCAAAGATGTGCAATAAGAATCAATAACTGTAAAAAGCACCTAACTAGCAATTCAACTAATGTATAAACAGCAAAGTAATGAAAAATATGTTTGAGTAGATAGGCCTTGTATTTTTATTTTATTTATTTTGCTTCATTAGATTCCCTATTGACAGAAATGTTCAATATACTCTTGGGCTATACTTACGAGAAAAATTTTAAAGGTAATTGTTCCGAAATTATTTTTATATTACAGACAAGTATATTATATCAATGCAAATTGTAAAAAACTGGTAAGGACTCATAAGAAACTCAAAAAGGTCGCAGGCTCCCGACCCCATACTCTTGGGGTTTATATGACCACTGCATTTTCTTTCAATATTACTCTTACTAGGGATACTTAGGTTCTTACCATTAGACTACATTCAATATATTTTACTCGTATGAATTTCGGAATGTATTAAATTATAAGAGTTTTTAATCTAATTGTGTGATATAAATGCTTTTCCACGTCTGGTACAGTTGTTGTATGAAGACATTTTTTCTTTGCTCATGGGCGCTGTAATTGCCCTGCTAACAATTTCACTGCATCACATTAACACATGTGGGACCAATAGATTTCTTATAAAGGAAAGAACAAAGAACACCTTCGTTATACGTAGTCCAAAGGTACAACACATTATTTTCGACGATATTTTCCAATTAGGAACTGATTTCCTAAGTTTGATATTTTAATCTGTACCTAAATAAGATTCAATGGAAAACTGAACTAACTTCAAAAATTGTGTAGGAGAATACTTATAATGCCAGGATAAACTTTAGCAGTATATGAATCCCTCTCCTATAATGTTTTCCGATAATAGTAGTCTCTTAAAATATGATACTAAGAGTTGGGTTCCTAATTGTAAAACTGCATAAATTTAACACCTTAACAGTTTGATTTCCTTTTCTATCTAATAAGATTATCCCTTCTATTTTGAACAGGGACTGTCGTTTTCGTTCATCTCAGAAGGCATAGAATACTTGAGATGTTTATAGATTCTAAGTAATTTTTGTGTAAAATTATAGAACTAATTAATAATTAAATTTTAGTTTTAAGACTAACAATGTGATAATTCGATGCACGAGTATTCTCGGGCTTTTAAGTTAAGAGGTTAAAAGCAGGTGAAATAATTTCTGATACTGTATTCATGATTCCAGTTAAAAATGGAATCCCAAGATTTAGTCTCATCAATACTTAAAAGATATCATTACATTTTTCTGGCTATTTAACTAATGTACTTATTGCAACCACAAATCAAACCTCCCCAGCCTTGTGAGAGCGTTCCAGGGAAATCTGAATGATCGTCGTCCCGATGTTAATCAGGAGCTTAGGCTGAAGTCCTAACAGCCATCACCTAACCCAACCTCTTCCGCAGGAGGTTCCTTTCGTCATCGGAATGGAGGTAACTTAACACTACATCATTATTATGCCCACCAGGGAAGCGAGAGCCCGCTAACTTGTCCGGCGGCTTTTTATCCACGAATTTGTTGTGCCCCCTGTGTAATTGTACTTCTAGCGGGACCTAAATATATGTAAAACACTGAAATGATTGGAAATAAGAATTTAATGCAATTCTTCTTTTTACATGATGTCGAATAATACTTCACGAAATTATGAACTAAATGAAAACCTACTTCACACACTTTGCTTGCACTTAGAATACAGTTTCTTATAAAGTTGAATGTAAAGTTGGCAACCGAGGCAGTTTTAGGGTGTTCTCCTGAATCAATGAGATAATAATCTAATAGAGAAAAGGAAATTTTTGAACTTAAACTATTAGATTAAGAACATAAATAATTTGTTTTTGATCGTTACTAAGTTGAACATATTTATGAAAACTATGGATCGGATAAGCAAGTGGTGGTTATTAACTAAATGGGTAGGTGGGTATTAACTAGGTTTCTGTAGTTTTCTTATAATGAAGACGAAAAGGGACAAGTAAGCGTCACACATACACACACAAAACATTTAGTAATATGAAACCCATGTCATTTTTATCTTAAATAGTCCGAAAAATTTAAGAATAAAAACTATCATTCAATGAATAGGAAACTAATGAGTAAATTATCATATGCAGGTAATGCGTAAAAGAAACATGCTTTTAGAAAAGTATTAATTCACACGCATATCTGTTTTAGACTGTTTAATGGGTGTAGAAGTAAATTAAAAAGTTGTAGCTTTACTTTAAGTTTTAAGTTAAATGTTTATAAGAAGTTAAAAAAGTTAAATTGAAAGTAAAAACGTTTGACTGTAGAGCATACATTCAGCCTATTCGCCATGTCTAATATTTTTCTACTCAGGTAGGCACAGGTAATGTTATTGTCATTTATCCACGGCTGAAAATCACCAGAGCTGTACTGGATTAACTCTCGTAGAACTTCAAATTGAGGCGTTTATCTAAATAATTATCTAATAAGCAGCAAATGTGTTTGATGTATTTTTTGGTATGTCGTGTGATCTGTTGCATTTTCTATAAATTTAAATTGTCAGAAAAAAATAAAATTTGCTAAAATTTTGCTGTTAATAAAACTATCTATTTCCATTACATACAGACTTCTAGGATTAAAATATAATAATTATTCATAAATCTCTTACAATTTTTATAGCAGTTGCAAGCAAATGTAGTGCCACAGATCAAACATTAACTTCTGTCTTTAGAACAATCTTGAAAATTCCTATGAAAATAAACTTTTGTTAGCTCGAGTACGAAATTTGAATTTCAGACAGAAACTTTCTTCGAATATTCGAAATATATTCAAATATAATCGTGGTCAAACTCCCAAAGGAATGAGATTTTAGCAGACTACTTTAACTATAACAGAAAAATCACGTTTTCCGTAAGCCATCCCAGCCGCTTGTGTTCCTAAGTGATTTATGTATTTGAAATGGCTATACTATATTGCCAAATAGCGGGAGGCGGTGTATTCAATAAACTATGTTTCTACTAGACCTCTTTTTGTAATAATGTTTCTTTGTGTCGACATACATTGACAACAACTACTTACATTTTACTGGACTGAAATTACTGTTTTGAACTTTAATTAAATTGTAATTTTTTAGATGGTTTTAAGTTCAGGCTTATTAATATTTTATTTATTTTTATAAAATTTTAAGGAATGTTTAAAAAATTTTTAATTAGTGAATTTGCTGTACTATAATAGAACAAACTTCAAAAGTCATGCATATATGTTGATAGGAAAAATAAATTTATGAAATGTAAAACTGAACCGTATATTTGTGTTTTATCGAGTCAAAAAAATAATTAAAATAATTTATCACATTTTTTAGAAAAATAAGATTTATTTTAATTATATGTTATGTGTATTAGTCGAAATTGGAAAAATATTAAGACTAATTCCTTATTAAATTTTTGGATTAAAAACATAAGCAGTTAATGTAAAGACGGTTGAGATAATAGCCAAAATTTCACACATTTTAACTTTAAAACTATCCGATCATTTCTAATCTTTTTCTTATTTAAGATAACATTTTCAGAAAATACCAACAGCAAAAATATATTATGTTCTGTACAAATGTTATGGCTCATTATATTTTGTTTTTATCTACTTTTAAATAAATTTATCTCCATGAACGTGTAATTAAAAAAATGGTTCTGTTTATTTTAAGCAGTTAAAATGGCTTAATGTATATTTTATTGTCACATAGATTCAACATACTGAATGTTTGTGTTCCTTTTGATTGATTTCAATCTCTTGAACTTTAAAATTCTAATCTATTCAGATCAAAGGGTTTCGCAGCATTGCTTTGAGGTAATAGTGATTTGAAGGAACAATTTTTAGTGAAGAATTCAAATGACAGATCTTTTTTACAACTGCACTTTTCATTTCTTATTATATTTTTTTACCCAAACCTAGAAAACAAATTTAATTTAAAAGTTAAAAAGGATCGTCTACCGGCTATAAAAAACGACTTAGGGGAAACATTTTATTTAAAAATTATATTTTCTGAAAATTGAGTGAATAATCCAAAAAACGATGGCAACATATTTTGGTCCTCCATTGCTATTAAATCATACATATTAAAGGGATATTTCATAGTATGACTTCTTTTGAGCCCGAGGAATACAAGAAAAATGAGAGTTTATTTTATTTAAAAGAAATTCAAGGCAATATTTAGGAGTTTCTATGATTTTATTACAAACTTTTATTATGCACTTCCTTTTAACTTGATATGTTTCATGTGTGCAAAAATGGAATTTTTAAATAAAATTTCATTACCTCCTGATGTGATGGAATTCTGAAGTTTTGTACACTTATGTATTACTACCTGAACAATTATGTACCTACCGGCGTTCTTCAGGACGAAAATACTTTCATATCTACTATCTTTAATATAAAAATTGCTTTTATATCAAGTTTTGTAATACAAAAAAATCTTCTAATCGTATACAACTTTTTAAAATTAAAATCAGTAAAGTACTGATTAATAAAATAAGGGAACGTCTTTTCAAAAAAATCGGCGATGTCTTCAAAATAAAATAAGTATTAGAAACATATAAACAAAATTAAAAAGTCATATAATATACTAGAACACTCAACATAATATTTATAATTAGAAAATTATCCTAAAAAGATCAATGGGAAAAATCGCTTTACACTAAAAAGGGAAAAAATGAACACGAACTGAAGTAAATTTCTTAGGCTCAAAGCGGAAGGTAAGTCCTTGTTGAAAAATAGCAAACTAATTCAAAGTGGGTCCTGACTGATTTATTACTTCGAAAATGAATAAAAATGAACAATTTAATTCATTGTCACGAAATTTTCTCTGAAAGCTTCTTCATGCTTCATACTAATTATTTATTTATATATATGCTTTATAGTATTTTCTAGCAAAATTTGAAGAATTCCTTTTGTTTAACAACACTTTTCGGAGCTACACGACGGTTCTCTTAATTTTAAAGCATGGACTTTTGATGACGTTAGCTACAAGAACAGGGATATGGTGTAACATTTAATCTAAAAAAGAAATTTAAGTGCAGTCCTGAAGCAATACTTTTAAGTATAACGTGTACTTAAGTTTTATTTGAATAATATTGAAGCAAATAAATAAAATCCAGACTTTTTCTATGCATTGTGTATTATTTTATTCAAATTACTTTTAAAACATAAGATATTTCAGTTATCTGCTATGATATACTTTTTGGATTATAGTGTCTCCAATAATTATTATTTATAAAATTTTTCTACCGCATTTTTATCGATAGACAAAAAAAGATTTCTTAATATAATTAAAAATATATATGGTATAGCATTAAAAATACAGTCCTGCAGAAGTATTCAAATTTTGAAAACTAAAATGCTGGACTAAAATAAAATTTACATTGAAGAACAACATTTTGAATTAGATATATCCGAACTGAAATGCATATTTTATAAATTCACCATACTCAAAAATTCTATAGCTACCTATTTTCAAAACCTTAATCATCAAAGAATAGAAGAATCAGCACTTGGGAAACTTATAATTTTGTTCCGATTTTTTTACCATTCTGCCAAAAATGTTTTATAAATTAGCTTCTGTCAACATTTCGTCTAACTGAGTTTCTTTACAAGTAGAGAAAAAGAAGATGAAAAAGCTGGATACAATCCAAACACTATAAATCGATAAAAAAAAATCTCAACTAACGCGTAGGTGGCTGAATCTGTCGAACTTTGAAGATCGTTAATATCTTTCGCTAAAAAGATGGTATCGGCATTCTGGATTGAAGAGTGCAGCGGAAGTATATAAAGCGAAATGACGGAATTCCTCGCATTCGGTAATGCTTCTACTCACGTAATGTTTGATGAAAATATTATATCGTGCTCTATGGTATGTATTGAAAGAGAACTTATGATGAGTTTTCGTTTATAGGAAGAAGTAAATGTATGATTTTAAAGCCAAATATCAATAAGAGAAAAATGAAATGTATGCTATGCATGTGCTTTCAGCATAAGATGGATAATTATTTTTGTTTCATTTCATTTATATCAGATGTTATTATATCGTTAAAGGTATGTCGCAGACCTTGCTATTATTATTTGATATTAGTTAAAAAAATATTGTTAAGATGATCCCGTATGTGCCCATTTAATGCTTATGCCCACCCTTGAAGACTTTTTACTCGCTATTTTTCTTTCGTTAAAAATTCATGGAATTTCTCATAACTGTTTTATAACCTTCTGTATCTTCATGAATGGTTTAGAGGTAAGAGGTTAAGAGCAGAAAACACAGGGAAAAAAAGTCGGTTCATTTTTTGCAAACAGTTTGAGGTCAGTCATACCTTCTGAGTGTGTTAGCGTTTTAGATTAATTTAATTTTATGGCTATGGAAGAAAATTTAAACTATATGTACAATATTGATTTTTCAGTAATTTAAATATTTTTATTCAGAATCGCTTATTGCATATATATATTATATGAATCTGTAGTGGCTTAATTTTATCTCCCTCAGCATTTAACATGTGTTTGTGAATATCTTTTATTTTTATTTATAACATTTAGTTATTATCATATTTACTTCTGCTCATCATATTATATTTTTTCTTGCCAACAGTAGATAAAAGTAGTTCTTTGAATTTTGTTGATTTTTCCGTTGTGGATAGATTTTTCTCTTAAAGAAAGGAATAAAACGTTTAAATAGAGTACTCGCATTTTTATTATTTGATATGTCAAACAAGCTAATGTTGCTTCCTTCTTCCATGTTCAAATAAGTAGAAGCCAAGAAAGTGGTGACCCGGACGTGAAACGGACAGGTAAATGAATAGTTCTACCTGGGCGAGATTGTTTTTGCGTCAGATCTGGTTTATTATCTGATATCTGCAACTTATTGTGAGCAGTAGTTGTAACCTTAAGATTGTCATCAGCTAAAATATAGGTTGACTTTAAACGATCGAAAGATACATTCACATTTTTCCCTTTTATGTTAATAGTAAAGTATTTATTCTTACTCTCAATTACGGGGTCCTTCGTAAGAAAATTCCAGTTGCTTTTTAACTCTATCTATACGTTGAAAGAGGTGAGAGCAATTTTCTAAGTCTTTATTCACAAATATGTGTTGACTCGAATTTTTACGAGTGGTCCTTGGTTCCACGTTTTCCATTTGTTTCAGGAGATTATTAGCAAAACTTCCCTATGCTGTTTGGAAACTTGGTTCACTAAAAAACTCTCCAGTAAGTCTGAGACTCTCTGCATAAACTATTTGTGCATTTGAATGATTGTTATCTTCTTGAATTGCAGTACGCAAGCCCAAAAGTACTGTCGGTAGCGTGTCAATCCAAGACACATTGTTGTGAGCTTCTAATGCTGTTTTCTTTCTATGATGGCGTTCAACTTTGCCATTACAAGCAGGGTGATAGGCTGTCATATTTTGCAGCTTAATAACACAAATCAAAAGGATAATTAAAGAAAGAATGCAAGGAAACTTACAGAAAAAATGGCAACAAGTTAAATTTTCTTTATTCTTCTTTGAAATCGTATTTGTATCTGAAATACAATTTGCATGTCCTAAAATATTGAAATCTTAAGGGAAATCTTCTTCGTTGTTAAAAGAACAAAAAGAATATGAAATAATCGCAATTTGGAGTAAATAATAACAATATGGATTAAAAATGATAATGCGTGTGTGTTAATGTTCCGAAAATGGGAGATTGTTCTGGGGATTACATGTAACAGATTTCTTTTCCATGTTATATTTAATCTCTTCAAATAAGTGATTCTGTAAAAAATAGTTCTTAAGGAAATTTTGTTAGGATGTAAGAAGCATAAAATATTTCGTAGAAAATAGGATCTTTATATGAATATTAAGTCTAACTTACGGTCATATAGAAATTAAATTTAAGAAAATTAAATATACTCAGAGGAACGGATTTTGTAGCTTAAGTGCTACGTATGATATTTTGAAATAATTTCTGTGAACATTAGAAATGAAATGATTGTTAAAAAGCTTGCGTATCAATCATTATTTTTCGAAGACACTTTCCCAGCATAATATATTTTGTTAAAAGTTTCAAATAATCATGGTAAGAAACAGAGATCAATAATTTTCATTGGAATATATTATAAACTGGATACATATATGTATTGTTTCCTCAAATGATAAAATCAGCAATGAAATACAACTAATTATTTTTATTTTTACAACATTAAAAGCAAATGTCCGGAAAGTAAAGTTATCTTAGAGATATCAATAAGAAAATTTGCATTCGAAATTAAAAATATCCTTTTATACATTCATTCCACACAAATTCTCAAAGAAAGCAAATTAATTTTACATCATTACTGCCAATTTTACATCTGATGACCAACAAGAAAAAAAATATTCAGAATTTATAATTCTGTAATTTTTATCCGATTCGGATAGTATTGTCAACTAAAGCAATAGAAAGTACTTCCGTCTGTGTTTCAACTAACACAATTAAATACGTTTCCATTACACAAAAATA
>BGPR01048558.1:0-11525 GCA_013235015.1 Araneus ventricosus
TATTTTTGTGTAATGGAAACGTATTTAATTGTGTTAGTTGAAACACAGACGGAAGTACTTTCTATTGCTTTAGTTGACAATACTATCCGAATCGGATAAAAATTACAGAATTATAAATTCTGAATATTTTTTTTCTTGTTGGTCATCAGATGTAAAATTGGCAGTAATGATGTAAAATTAATTTGCTTTCTTTGAGAATTTGTGTGGAATGAATGTATAAAAGGATATTTTTAATTTCGAATGCAAATTTTCTTATTGATATCTCTAAGATAACTTTACTTTCCGGACATTTGCTTTTAATGTTGTAAAAATAAAAATAATTAGTTGTATTTCATTGCTGATTTTATCATTTGAGGAAACAATACATATATGTATCCAGTTTATAATATATTCCAATGAAAATTATTGATCTCTGTTTCTTACCATGATTATTTGAAACTTTTAACAAAATATATTATGCTGGGAAAGTGTCTTCGAAAAATAATGATTGATACGCAAGCTTTTTAACAATCATTTCATTTCTAATGTTCACAGAAATTATTTCAAAATATCATACGTAGCACTTAAGCTACAAAATCCGTTCCTCTGAGTATATTTAATTTTCTTAAATTTAATTTCTATATGACCGTAAGTTAGACTTAATATTCATATAAAGATCCTATTTTCTACGAAATATTTTATGCTTCTTACATCCTAACAAAATTTCCTTAAGAACTATTTTTTACAGAATCACTTATTTGAAGAGATTAAATATAACATGGAAAAGAAATCTGTTACATGTAATCCCCAGAACAATCTCCCATTTTCGGAACATTAACACACACGCATTATCATTTTTAATCCATATTGTTATTATTTACTCCAAATTGCGATTATTTCATATTCTTTTTGTTCTTTTAACAACGAAGAAGATTTCCCTTAAGATTTCAATATTTTAGGACATGCAAATTGTATTTCAGATACAAATACGATTTCAAAGAAGAATAAAGAAAATTTAACTTGTTGCCATTTTTTCTGTAAGTTTCCTTGCATTCTTTCTTTAATTATCCTTTTGATTTGTGTTATTAAGCTGCAAAATATGACAGCCTATCACCCTGCTTGTAATGGCAAAGTTGAACGCCATCATAGAAAGAAAACAGCATTAGAAGCTCACAACAATGTGTCTTGGATTGACACGCTACCGACAGTACTTTTGGGCTTGCGTACTGCAATTCAAGAAGATAACAATCATTCAAATGCACAAATAGTTTATGCAGAGAGTCTCAGACTTACTGGAGAGTTTTTTAGTGAACCAAGTTTCCAAACAGCATAGGGAAGTTTTGCTAATAATCTCCTGAAACAAATGGAAAACGTGGAACCAAGGACCACTCGTAAAAATTCGAGTCAACACATATTTGTGAATAAAGACTTAGAAAATTGCTCTCACCTCTTTCAACGTATAGATAGAGTTAAAAAGCAACTGGAATTTTCTTACGAAGGACCCCGTAATTGAGAGTAAGAATAAATACTTTACTATTAACATAAAAGGGAAAAATGTGAATGTATCTTTCGATCGTTTAAAGTCAACCTATATTTTAGCTGATGACAATCTTAAGGTTACAACTACTGCTCACAATAAGTTGCAGATATCAGATAATAAACCAGATCTGACGCAAAAACAATCTCGCCCAGGTAGAACTATTCATTTACCTGTCCGTTTCACGTCCGGGTCACCACTTTCTTGGCTTCTACTTATTTGAACATGGAAGAAGGAAGCAACATTAGCTTGTTTGACATATCAAATAATAAAAATGCGAGTACTCTATTTAAACGTTTTATTCCTTTCTTTAAGAGAAAAATCTATCCACAACGGAAAAATCAACAAAATTCAAAGAACTACTTTTATCTACTGTTGGCAAGAAAAAATATAATATGATGAGCAGAAGTAAATATGATAATAACTAAATGTTATAAATAAAAATAAAAGATATTCACAAACACATGTTAAATGCTGAGGGAGATAAAATTAAGCCACTACAGATTCATATAATATATATATGCAATAAGCGATTCTGAATAAAAATATTTAAATTACTGAAAAATCAATATTGTACATATAGTTTAAATTTTCTTCCATAGCCATAAAATTAAATTAATCTAAAACGCTAACACACTCAGAAGGTATGACTGACCTCAAACTGTTTGCAAAAAATGAACCGACTTTTTTTCCCTGTGTTTTCTGCTCTTAACCTCTTACCTCTAAACCATTCATGAAGATACAGAAGGTTATAAAACAGTTATGAGAAATTCCATGAATTTTTAACGAAAGAAAAATAGCGAGTAAAAAGTCTTCAAGGGTGGGCATAAGCATTAAATGGGCACATACGGGATCATCTTAACAATATTTTTTTAACTAATATCAAATAATAATAGCAAGGTCTGCGACATACCTTTAACGATATAATAACATCTGATATAAATGAAATGAAACAAAAATAATTATCCATCTTATGCTGAAAGCACATGCATAGCATACATTTCATTTTTCTCTTATTGATATTTGGCTTTAAAATCATACATTTACTTCTTCCTATAAACGAAAACTCATCATAAGTTCTCTTTCAATACATACCATAGAGCACGATATAATATTTTCATCAAACATTACGTGAGTAGAAGCATTACCGAATGCGAGGAATTCCGTCATTTCGCTTTATATACTTCCGCTGCACTCTTCAATCCAGAATGCCGATACCATCTTTTTAGCGAAAGATATTAACGATCTTCAAAGTTCGACAGATTCAGCCACCTACGCGTTAGTTGAGATTTTTTTTTATCGATTTATAGTGTTTGGATTGTATCCAGCTTTTTCATCTTCTTTTTCTCTACTTGTAAAGAAACTCAGTTAGACGAAATGTTGACAGAAGCTAATTTATAAAACATTTTTGGCAGAATGGTAAAAAAATCGGAACAAAATTATAAGTTTCCCAAGTGCTGATTCTTCTATTCTTTGATGATTAAGGTTTTGAAAATAGGTAGCTATAGAATTTTTGAGTATGGTGAATTTATAAAATATGCATTTCAGTTCGGATATATCTAATTCAAAATGTTGTTCTTCAATGTAAATTTTATTTTAGTCCAGCATTTTAGTTTTCAAAATTTGAATACTTCTGCAGGACTGTATTTTTAATGCTATACCATATATATTTTTAATTATATTAAGAAATCTTTTTTTGTCTATCGATAAAAATGCGGTAGAAAAATTTTATAAATAATAATTATTGGAGACACTATAATCCAAAAAGTATATCATAGCAGATAACTGAAATATCTTATGTTTTAAAAGTAATTTGAATAAAATAATACACAATGCATAGAAAAAGTCTGGATTTTATTTATTTGCTTCAATATTATTCAAATAAAACTTAAGTACACGTTATACTTAAAAGTATTGCTTCAGGACTGCACTTAAATTTCTTTTTTAGATTAAATGTTACACCATATCCCTGTTCTTGTAGCTAACGTCATCAAAAGTCCATGCTTTAAAATTAAGAGAACCGTCGTGTAGCTCCGAAAAGTGTTGTTAAACAAAAGGAATTCTTCAAATTTTGCTAGAAAATACTATAAAGCATATATATAAATAAATAATTAGTATGAAGCATGAAGAAGCTTTCAGAGAAAATTTCGTGACAATGAATTAAATTGTTCATTTTTATTCATTTTCGAAGTAATAAATCAGTCAGGACCCACTTTGAATTAGTTTGCTATTTTTCAACAAGGACTTACCTTCCGCTTTGAGCCTAAGAAATTTACTTCAGTTCGTGTTCATTTTTTCCCTTTTTAGTGTAAAGCGATTTTTCCCATTGATCTTTTTAGGATAATTTTCTAATTATAAATATTATGTTGAGTGTTCTAGTATATTATATGACTTTTTAATTTTGTTTATATGTTTCTAATACTTATTTTATTTTGAAGACATCGCCGATTTTTTTGAAAAGACGTTCCCTTATTTTATTAATCAGTACTTTACTGATTTTAATTTTAAAAAGTTGTATACGATTAGAAGATTTTTTTGTATTACAAAACTTGATATAAAAGCAATTTTTATATTAAAGATAGTAGATATGAAAGTATTTTCGTCCTGAAGAACGCCGGTAGGTACATAATTGTTCAGGTAGTAATACATAAGTGTACAAAACTTCAGAATTCCATCACATCAGGAGGTAATGAAATTTTATTTAAAAATTCCATTTTTGCACACATGAAACATATCAAGTTAAAAGGAAGTGCATAATAAAAGTTTGTAATAAAATCATAGAAACTCCTAAATATTGCCTTGAATTTCTTTTAAATAAAATAAACTCTCATTTTTCTTGTATTCCTCGGGCTCAAAAGAAGTCATACTATGAAATATCCCTTTAATATGTATGATTTAATAGCAATGGAGGACCAAAATATGTTGCCATCGTTTTTTGGATTATTCACTCAATTTTCAGAAAATATAATTTTTAAATAAAATGTTTCCCCTAAGTCGTTTTTTATAGCCGGTAGACGATCCTTTTTAACTTTTAAATTAAATTTGTTTTCTAGGTTTGGGTAAAAAAATATAATAAGAAATGAAAAGTGCAGTTGTAAAAAAGATCTGTCATTTGAATTCTTCACTAAAAATTGTTCCTTCAAATCACTATTACCTCAAAGCAATGCTGCGAAACCCTTTGATCTGAATAGATTAGAATTTTAAAGTTCAAGAGATTGAAATCAATCAAAAGGAACACAAACATTCAGTATGTTGAATCTATGTGACAATAAAATATACATTAAGCCATTTTAACTGCTTAAAATAAACAGAACCATTTTTTTAATTACACGTTCATGGAGATAAATTTATTTAAAAGTAGATAAAAACAAAATATAATGAGCCATAACATTTGTACAGAACATAATATATTTTTGCTGTTGGTATTTTCTGAAAATGTTATCTTAAATAAGAAAAAGATTAGAAATGATCGGATAGTTTTAAAGTTAAAATGTGTGAAATTTTGGCTATTATCTCAACCGTCTTTACATTAACTGCTTATGTTTTTAATCCAAAAATTTAATAAGGAATTAGTCTTAATATTTTTCCAATTTCGACTAATACACATAACATATAATTAAAATAAATCTTATTTTTCTAAAAAATGTGATAAATTATTTTAATTATTTTTTTGACTCGATAAAACACAAATATACGGTTCAGTTTTACATTTCATAAATTTATTTTTCCTATCAACATATATGCATGACTTTTGAAGTTTGTTCTATTATAGTACAGCAAATTCACTAATTAAAAATTTTTTAAACATTCCTTAAAATTTTATAAAAATAAATAAAATATTAATAAGCCTGAACTTAAAACCATCTAAAAAATTACAATTTAATTAAAGTTCAAAACAGTAATTTCAGTCCAGTAAAATGTAAGTAGTTGTTGTCAATGTATGTCGACACAAAGAAACATTATTACAAAAAGAGGTCTAGTAGAAACATAGTTTATTGAATACACCGCCTCCCGCTATTTGGCAATATAGTATAGCCATTTCAAATACATAAATCACTTAGGAACACAAGCGGCTGGGATGGCTTACGGAAAACGTGATTTTTCTGTTATAGTTAAAGTAGTCTGCTAAAATCTCATTCCTTTGGGAGTTTGACCACGATTATATTTGAATATATTTCGAATATTCGAAGAAAGTTTCTGTCTGAAATTCAAATTTCGTACTCGAGCTAACAAAAGTTTATTTTCATAGGAATTTTCAAGATTGTTCTAAAGACAGAAGTTAATGTTTGATCTGTGGCACTACATTTGCTTGCAACTGCTATAAAAATTGTAAGAGATTTATGAATAATTATTATATTTTAATCCTAGAAGTCTGTATGTAATGGAAATAGATAGTTTTATTAACAGCAAAATTTTAGCAAATTTTATTTTTTTCTGACAATTTAAATTTATAGAAAATGCAACAGATCACACGACATACCAAAAAATACATCAAACACATTTGCTGCTTATTAGATAATTATTTAGATAAACGCCTCAATTTGAAGTTCTACGAGAGTTAATCCAGTACAGCTCTGGTGATTTTCAGCCGTGGATAAATGACAATAACATTACCTGTGCCTACCTGAGTAGAAAAATATTAGACATGGCGAATAGGCTGAATGTATGCTCTACAGTCAAACGTTTTTACTTTCAATTTAACTTTTTTAACTTCTTATAAACATTTAACTTAAAACTTAAAGTAAAGCTACAACTTTTTAATTTACTTCTACACCCATTAAACAGTCTAAAACAGATATGCGTGTGAATTAATACTTTTCTAAAAGCATGTTTCTTTTACGCATTACCTGCATATGATAATTTACTCATTAGTTTCCTATTCATTGAATGATAGTTTTTATTCTTAAATTTTTCGGACTATTTAAGATAAAAATGACATGGGTTTCATATTACTAAATGTTTTGTGTGTGTATGTGTGACGCTTACTTGTCCCTTTTCGTCTTCATTATAAGAAAACTACAGAAACCTAGTTAATACCCACCTACCCATTTAGTTAATAACCACCACTTGCTTATCCGATCCATAGTTTTCATAAATATGTTCAACTTAGTAACGATCAAAAACAAATTATTTATGTTCTTAATCTAATAGTTTAAGTTCAAAAATTTCCTTTTCTCTATTAGATTATTATCTCATTGATTCAGGAGAACACCCTAAAACTGCCTCGGTTGCCAACTTTACATTCAACTTTATAAGAAACTGTATTCTAAGTGCAAGCAAAGTGTGTGAAGTAGGTTTTCATTTAGTTCATAATTTCGTGAAGTATTATTCGACATCATGTAAAAAGAAGAATTGCATTAAATTCTTATTTCCAATCATTTCAGTGTTTTACATATATTTAGGTCCCGCTAGAAGTACAATTACACAGGGGGCACAACAAATTCGTGGATAAAAAGCCGCCGGACAAGTTAGCGGGCTCTCGCTTCCCTGGTGGGCATAATAATGATGTAGTGTTAAGTTACCTCCATTCCGATGACGAAAGGAACCTCCTGCGGAAGAGGTTGGGTTAGGTGATGGCTGTTAGGACTTCAGCCTAAGCTCCTGATTAACATCGGGACGACGATCATTCAGATTTCCCTGGAACGCTCTCACAAGGCTGGGGAGGTTTGATTTGTGGTTGCAATAAGTACATTAGTTAAATAGCCAGAAAAATGTAATGATATCTTTTAAGTATTGATGAGACTAAATCTTGGGATTCCATTTTTAACTGGAATCATGAATACAGTATCAGAAATTATTTCACCTGCTTTTAACCTCTTAACTTAAAAGCCCGAGAATACTCGTGCATCGAATTATCACATTGTTAGTCTTAAAACTAAAATTTAATTATTAATTAGTTCTATAATTTTACACAAAAATTACTTAGAATCTATAAACATCTCAAGTATTCTATGCCTTCTGAGATGAACGAAAACGACAGTCCCTGTTCAAAATAGAAGGGATAATCTTATTAGATAGAAAAGGAAATCAAACTGTTAAGGTGTTAAATTTATGCAGTTTTACAATTAGGAACCCAACTCTTAGTATCATATTTTAAGAGACTACTATTATCGGAAAACATTATAGGAGAGGGATTCATATACTGCTAAAGTTTATCCTGGCATTATAAGTATTCTCCTACACAATTTTTGAAGTTAGTTCAGTTTTCCATTGAATCTTATTTAGGTACAGATTAAAATATCAAACTTAGGAAATCAGTTCCTAATTGGAAAATATCGTCGAAAATAATGTGTTGTACCTTTGGACTACGTATAACGAAGGTGTTCTTTGTTCTTTCCTTTATAAGAAATCTATTGGTCCCACATGTGTTAATGTGATGCAGTGAAATTGTTAGCAGGGCAATTACAGCGCCCATGAGCAAAGAAAAAATGTCTTCATACAACAACTGTACCAGACGTGGAAAAGCATTTATATCACACAATTAGATTAAAAACTCTTATAATTTAATACATTCCGAAATTCATACGAGTAAAATATATTGAATGTAGTCTAATGGTAAGAACCTAAGTATCCCTAGTAAGAGTAATATTGAAAGAAAATGCAGTGGTCATATAAACCCCAAGAGTATGGGGTCGGGAGCCTGCGACCTTTTTGAGTTTCTTATGAGTCCTTACCAGTTTTTTACAATTTGCATTGATATAATATACTTGTCTGTAATATAAAAATAATTTCGGAACAATTACCTTTAAAATTTTTCTCGTAAGTATAGCCCAAGAGTATATTGAACATTTCTGTCAATAGGGAATCTAATGAAGCAAAATAAATAAAATAAAAATACAAGGCCTATCTACTCAAACATATTTTTCATTACTTTGCTGTTTATACATTAGTTGAATTGCTAGTTAGGTGCTTTTTACAGTTATTGATTCTTATTGCACATCTTTGCCCGTTCTTCTATAATCCGTTATAAATAAGCATTGAAATATTATACGATGACGAATGAATTATGTTCATACTAGGAAATGTGTTCGCCAGTTTTGTTCTACCATTTATTTTTGGAACTTTTGGAATTTCTTTTTTTAATCGTTTGTTTTATGATATTCAGAAATATATGCCACACAGATTTGGTGTTCTTCTGACTTCCAGTTTGTCTCTGCTATTTTCTGAATAAACCACTATGTATTTCCCCAAAAGAATTATTTTTTGCATACATATACTTAATAGCAGCTATAAGTTACTGAATACATAAATTTGCTTTTTACTTCTTTACAGAGTACTACGTTTTTCATTTTTATATGTATGATTTATAATTTCTTTAATTCAAAGCGAATTTCATAATTTATGATAGAAAACGATTCAGGATAGTAAAAACTTATACTACCATTCCTTTTATTTAAATCTTTTCCTTCATAAATAATTCGAAGAAGCTGATTCTAGAATGATCCATTTTTTTCCATAAATCAGTTACACTCATAAATATTCAAATTCTTGATAAACATTCTCAGTAATCTGTCTTAGTTTCAGGTTTGCATGTAAAGGATTATGTACATATATTTTGTTTCGTTTACATCAAGCCTGCATCAATCGAAATTCATTAAACTCAACCCTTCGTTAAACGGTATTCGAATTATACGATTTCCATTCAGCACGCTTAAATATACATGTGGTGGAAAATACATTTTGCCCAGCGAGATTGAAAACCATTTTAAATTAGAAGATTTGTGTCCATCTAAGCGGGGCTTTTAGCCCCCCAAACATATCTCATATCCTATTTTCACAGATTTACTAACAAAAATTATAGTAGAAAATCTCATTTACATTGGCAGCGTGCTTAAGAAATTTTTTGAAAAACATGAAAAACAGAACTGTGTGTGATGAATCAATTGACACTAACCTTCATCTAATAATAACCTTACATTTAATAATTACTTTAGTTTCGCCCAAGTAAAAATATTGCAAAATCCTCTAACAGAAAAAAAGAGTTCACAACCAAATACAAAATAAATAAAGAAAATAATAAAATAGAAATAGAACTGTTAACGAGGCTCAATTTATATATAAAAAACACCATGCATCAATTGCCACGAACTTTCGTGTCCATAAATAACTTTAACGAGGCAAAAAGAAATAAAACAGATGAAGTCATTTTATTGAAATTTATTACAATCCAGCATGAATTAAAAAAAACTGTCCGAGTTCTTTGACACCATAACAGAAATCCAACTTGCGCGTTCGTTAATGGCAGAGAGAAAGGGGCGTGTTTATTCCCAGACAGAAATTTTGGCAGCAATCTTGCTCCGTAAATCTGCAAGCTTGCAACAATTTTGACACGGCAAGAGTGCAAGCTTGAAACAAGTTACCGCAAAAGAGTTAGTCATCACGAGTCAAACTTGTTACAAGCTCACTTGTCAAACTCATTGGAAACTATAGAAAAAACAGAGCACGAAGACAACTTTGGATTCGAACATCTGACATCTCGCTTCCTAAACCTGTCGCCCTAACCACTCAGCCAGCTAGCCTCTGAGAGGCGAAGAAAGATTGAGCTAATGCATCGTGCATACGATTTATTTTAAACTGTTTTCTTGATTTCATTAATTTTTTAAATTTTGTGTTGAGAATATGATTTGAAGTCAAAGAGAGGGCGATTTTCGGTAATAACTACTTTTTGCCAGTAGAATAAATTATGAAATTAGTGTTCAAAAGTAATTACTTATAAAATGTTACAAAATGTAAGTTATTATTTTTCAACAAACATTGACTGTTTTTTAGGTTTAATTTTTTTTATGAACATTAAAATTTCAACATTAAGAAAAAGGCGATATAGTTTTCTTTAAATTGCGAGTTTTATATTCAGTAAAACGAAGGAGAATTTGATTTATTGAATTAATAAAAAGAATGACGGTCTAGGATATGCTATTAAAAATCTGATGTTTTTTAGAACAGAGACAAATATTATCTGTAAGTGTGATGTATCATCTTTGCAGCAAACTTGTTTTGCAATCGTGGTGTGAAGATTGTCATAATAACTTCACAGCAAACTTGTTTTGCAAGTGGGTTGTTCGATTATGCTTTGTTACTTTGCAGGAAGTTTGCTGCAAAGCTGCCACTTCAAGTTTGTCATGACACTCTAATAGCAAGAAAAATCAAACTTTCTGCAAGTGTTCAAGCTATCTGGGTTTATAGACAGATCGTCCGAATCTGTTTGGCATGTAGCCGAACCAAACCACGTGACAGCGTTACCGGATCAGTGAGAGTCAGATCTGGGCTATTATATTAGTAATTATATGGATAATCAAATCATTGCTCAAAGTAAGGAATGGTAACTTTTTAACACTTTTACAAAAAAATAATTTTCACGAATGTTTCTAAATGAAATAACGGTACAAAACTTATCCTGAGGGATAATTTGAAACACTGATAACGCGAAAAATTTCTATTGCCAATTTAGTTTTATATTAAAGAGATGCATCTGTGTATATTTATTAACTAAATATGAATATTCCTTAACTGAATTTTTTATGGGGAATGATAATTTAATTTTCATTTACTTGATGTTTTTATTCTTTTGACTACTTAAATATTCGCGTAAGTCCTTTTCACAAAAGAACAAAAACACTTATGTCGAACACTTCAAGAATATGATGATAAAATATTTGAATGACTTTATCAAAAGCACTCACTTGATTTTTTTTCAAAAAGTGTAATTCGTTGTTTCTTGCTTATTTTAACTTTTATCAGTAGTTTACAAGTTTTAATCAGTGTTTTTATTTACGACTTGTAGCACCGTTTTTTTTAGTTGTTAAACTTAAGTTATTCGCACAGAACAGAACACCACTTCATGCCGCAGCGAGTATAACCTTTAGGTTATTTAAACAGTGTAGCGGACATGAAGTGAAAGAGACACCGGAAGATTCTTCTTAACTGCCTGGCAAGTTATGGCGGAAAAAGTGAGTTGGAAAAGTTTACAAAAATACAGATCTAACATTCTGAGATAATATACAAGAAAATA
>BGPR01048559.1:0-11525 GCA_013235015.1 Araneus ventricosus
AAGAAATCTATAAACTGTCCTTGGCAAGCACGAAAAATGCCTAATTTGAATCGATTGTGATGTGATTGCAACGATTACTTGCAAATGACAGTTTATAGCTTTCTTCTCGAAATCTGAACTGTGATTACAACGTACAGCGCCACCTGTCGGCAACATTTATAACTAATTTTGAAACTTTTGTATCAGATTTTTACGGCTTTCAGACTAAGCATATCACCGGTTTCGTTCTTCTATCGATCTCCGTTGCCGAGTTATTTAATTTTAAAATGAGGGAGTCCTTTGTTGGACACCCTCATTATACCCCTGTATATGCAGTAATTAAAAATGAGCATAATACAGTCTGTCCGTAAAGCCATGGTGCAGTTATGAACGCTTGTTGTGGCGAACAGAAACGAGATTGAAACTTGCGCTACATTGGACAGTATCCCTAAGAGTGTCTGTAGTGCAACAGTGTGCGCGCGCAGGTGATGACGTAACACCACGCACCGTGCGTAGCCGACTGTGACGTCAAACATCTACCTTGACATGTTGCAATTGTATGCAGTTCCACAATTTCCAGAAGGTGTCATCTTTCAACAGGACGGCGCTCCTCCACACTACGGCAACATTGTTCGTGAGTGTCTGGATACAACATTCCCCCAGCGGTGCTGTCACGGCATGGCCACCACGATGCCCGGACATAACGCCATTAGACTTTTACTTGTGGGGTTATGTGAAGCAACATGTGTACAGTGAACGTATCAACGACATTAATCATTTAAAACAGAGAATCACGGACATTATTCGCTCTGTTACACCAGACGTCCTTACCCGTGTGTGGGAAGAACTGGACTGTCGTTTAGATGTGTGTAGGGCAACAAATGGAGTCCACCTCGAACTGCGTTGAACAGGTATGCAAACCTGGAGAGTTTTCCTTTTATTTGGTGAAGATGTCACCAGTCAATCGTGTTTCGTTGCTTTCCTGTGACCGGTCAAAAGTGCACCATGACTTTGCGGACACACTGTATTTCCTTGGGTGTGAATGGCAACATACGTGTAAAAAATATCTGTAAATATGGTTCTTTTTGTATGCAGTCCTATTGTACAACTAAGAAAATCGAGTATGTGTTTAAGAAAAGTACTTCAGCTTGACGTTTTTGGTCCAAAATGTAACACAAATCTACAGTTTTGGTGAAAAGTCTGTGAATCTCTTTAATTTTAGAGTAATCGTGTCCTCATATAGACAGGCACAATTCCCAAGATCTTTTTTACGGACTCCGAGGACTGAAACGTCAGTTCATAAAAACCACTAGATAGAATTTTTTTTGGCGATTATAATACAGGGTTAGCCTGAATGATTCATCGGGTTTCAAAGGACTGTTTATTTCCAAGTATACGACATAGAAAGACGGGTGATACATGAAAAGATACACACACTCACCAAGTTTCTGGTACATACTGCAAATGCTCAATGTGTGGGCCCTTAGTCACCCGGCACACATCCAAACGGAAATCCAGTTCCGTCCAGACGTTCAGTAGCTTGTTTCCGTCAATGTCCGCCACAGCAGCAGTTGTTGGCATTGGGGGTACATAAACTTTGTCCTTCACATAGCCCCACAGGAAGAAGTCACCTGGCGTGAGATCTGGCGACCTGGGACGCCATGGCGACAGAGGAACATCATCCAGACCAGTTTCACGAAACTGGCGAAACCAACGCAAAATGCTTTGGTGACCAGGTGCAGCTTCTCCGTATTTGCGTAGGAATGCACGCTGAACGCTCGTCACCGAAGAACACTGCGCATATTCCAACACGCAAAAACTCTTCTCCTGCATTGCCGCCATCTTGTACAATGCCACTACAGGCCTGCCATCTAGCGAGCACACGAGCTACGAGGCGGGCTTTTAAACTTGGGGAATGTATGCATCTTGTCATGTATCACCCATCTTTGTATATCATACACCTCTCAATACACAGTGTTTTGAAACCCGATGAATCATTTAGGCTAACCCTGTAATGTCTCTTCATAAATTTCTCATGCGAGAATGTAAAATATGGCATTTCTCAACAAAAACTGAGCAGTACTATATTCACAATGGCATTTTTTCAATGCAACAGTAGCAGCTGATGAAGAAATAACAGTCATGCGTGCTTTAAATTACGCAATTTGATAGTTGCATACTTTATATACATGGAAATAAAACAGTAATTATTAAAACGATTTGGGCGGGGACAAATGTATTATTAGACAATAAATAATGAATACACTTTAGATATCCAGAAATAGTATAAAAACTTACGAAATGATAAATACGTGGAGATAAGCAAAATGCCTTGCAGAAAATTCCTAATGTACTAGCCCAGATCTGTCTCTCACTGATTGGTAACGCTCTGACGTCACCAACAATAAATTTCGCGCCATAGCACTGCGAGATTTTAAACAGCATTATTCCATTATTAGAGCACCTAAATTTCAGTCATTTTAAATTTTTAAAAGTTATTAGCGTTCTAATTTCAAATTTAATAGCTCTAAAATAGTGAAATAAAATTTTCTATCGATCGATATAAAAGTTATCTCGCCATGATCAATAGTTCCCGAGAAATTTTAAATTATATTAATCATATATTTCAAATTAATTTCAGTTCTTTAATAGAAAGTAGTATATCATGCGCGTGACATAGTTTGGACGCCACGATGCATCTGATTATTTATTGCAATCGTGACGATATAATTTGATAATATTTTTTGGCAACATTTGACACGCAGAGAAACGTTTTGTTTTGATTAGACATCTGAAGTAAGAGGAAAATTGTTAAACAGCGAAAAATACTTCACACGGAATGTTGTTTACCAAGAGGTTTTTTGAATAAAGAAATATATAAATAAAAAAATATTTCCCGTCATAAAACATATGTTTATTTTATTTGTTTTCAATCAATGTTAAACATTTATCTCGCATATATATCTACTTAAACACGTCCGATAGTACGGGAAATCTCTCGAATGAAGAGGCAATTTGCACAATGACGGGTCATTTTCTAGTAAATAATAATAACCGAACAGTCTACCTATTCTGAGTACTTTTAAAATGTCTTTGATAACTTTCCGTAGTACTTTTGCATACCTGTGACAGAGACTCCTTCTAACAAACGTAGAAAATAGCAATCTGAAATATTTCAGATAAAGACTTCGCATCGACTCTGGTTCCAAATTCACTGTCACATGTGCTCGAAATGGTGGTAGAACCAATAAGTTCATAACCGTAAAGCTTGTTGTACCGCATAAATAGTATTTCTGCGGTGAAGGCGAAAAAAATTTTCTTTTAGTGAAGTGGAGCAAGTTCAACGATAGAAAGCACATGAAACTTATTCTTTGCAAGAAAAACGTTCGACCCGTAATTAATGAAACTTAGTACATTTGGAATCTATTTGTTTTCATCGGATTCGATTTCCAGTTTCAATCGGATCCAAAGACGTGTTTTCTCTCTCTCTCTCTCTCTCTCTCTTCAACTTTTGCGTAGAAAATCATGTCATAACATAATTATCAAAAATTTAACCACTAATCGAATACTAATACTCTCAAACCATCAATCCGTTTTATTACTTTCTCGGATACGAAGTATACAAAGAGGAAGTATTGTAATCGTCAAAAAATTCGAACTCGAGATTTTGACGAATCTCCACGTTTTAGACCTCCCCGAGTCCGAAAAACACAATTTTGGAATCATATCCGTCTGTGAACACGATAACTCGAAAATTATTACAGCTGTAAGGATGAAATTTGGTATGTGATCTTTACACATAATTTGTAGGTTTCTATCAAATTTTGGACAAAATCCGTCCATGGGAAATCTGTCTGTCCTCGAACGCAGTACCGCACGTAGTTGGCGCTTGGTGTTTGAAGCGAGGCTATTTCCGTCTTGGCGAGTGACCTTGGCGCGCTCTAAAGGAAACTAAGGATTGCATACAGGGGGGTTTAGTAAGTTCGATTTATATATATATATATATATATCTCTTTCATATATCTCTGCGGAGATAGGGTTGCCATAATTTGCAGCACTGATGCAGGGCGTTTAGGGGTTTTAAATAATAAAAGCTTGAAAGAAACAATAAAACATGAAAACAGTGGGTACGTAATAGCTTATTTTACTCTGATAAAAAAAATCAATTAAGTTTAAGCAATCTGATAAAATGAAAGCGTAGAATAATAAAAAAAAAAAAAGAAGCAAATCCTTTTTAGCCCAGTCACACTAAGCTGATTTTACTTTTTTAATTGATATCATTTTCCTTTTAGGCATAATCATAAAAATGGACGCAGGTCGTTTTAAAATTATAATGACTCAGAGTTTAGGAAGTATACGGGACGTATGGAAACCCTAGTTAGAGGGAAAATGACACCTTTTTGGGAAGTACAGTGGAATCTCCCTATAACGAGATCGCTTGGTTCCAGTTGAAAAATTCGCTATAGAGAAAATTTCGTTATACGAAGATTAGAGATTTTTGCAGTTATTTAAGTAAATGTTACAAACCTTTTCGTATGTGCGATAAGTTCAAAAATATTTAATTATGACTTTCAGTTAAAAATGAAGTAATATTTATTATAAATTTATTAAAATTATGCTAAATTTTATTGTATAAATAAAATGCTCAAAAGTGAAGACAATTCACCAATTTAGAGAATAATATGTACTAGTACAGATAAACATAAAATGCGTGTTGTCACATCCATTTGCTGTTTCCACCCCCGCTCCACCCCGATTCTTGGAATCTTGACCCCTAGAAATGTTGCTCCCTGCGTAGAAACCCAGGTCCCCACAACTGCATTACCATCCACATTATTCTATTGTTATGCGTTATCGCTGGAATGAACAATGCGAGTGACTCTAGAAACAGGCACTTGTGAGCGATTTGTTTGCACCGAAATTAGCAACTTTCTTCAAAAATGACAAAAATCGAAAAGATAAAAGGTCTGAAAAAATTCGTTATAGGGAGACAACCACTTCGTTATATGGAGAATATTTTGAATGTTATTTAACATTCCGATTAAAAATTTCGTTATAGGGAGAAATTCGCTCTAGGGAGACTTCGTTGTAGGGAGACTCTACTGTATACGATTAAGTTTAGGGGAGACCATTCCCGCTGGTTTTAATACTTCTTGTAACCAGGGGTGGCGCCAGAGGGGGGACAGGGCCCCCTGTCGGGGATGCTGTGCCCCACCCGTCGGGGAAAATTCTTGTACGGGGTATTCAACTGTAATTGGTAAATAATAATTTGGCGAAAATTTGAGAGAATTTCATTACACCCGTCCCCCCGTACAGCAGGCCGTGTTCCCCTGCCGGGCAAATCGGGCCTCCCCGTCGGGAAACTCTAGTACCATTCTTGCTTGTAACCATAATCGAAAATAATTTTTTTCGCTACACATAGAAAGACTGCACATTAAAAGACTCAAAACAACGGAATACAAAAAAATAATGGTTTTAACTATTTTCGCCTCCGCGTTTTCCGTTGTTCGGTACTCAAAAACATTCAATGATTTACAAATTAATTCAGAGGATTTAAAATTTATTAAAATTAAACCCGCAACATCGCATTGTAACCAAACTAACGTCATTGGATTATTGCACGTGCATAGTAAAAGTTGCATATGCTTCAAAATAACCAGCGGGAGTGTTCTCCCCTAAACTTTCTCGCATACTTCCCCAAAAAGGTGCCGTTTCCCTTCCCCCGAGTGGCTAAAAAAATTCGAACCTACTGTTATCCAGAATCCAATGACTATCAGAAGGTTATTCATTGTAGTGATTGAAAAATATCTAGGTAAAGAATTCAAAGAGATGTGTACCGATTAAAACGCATCTATCGCACACTGCGAGGTTTCACTCTTGCCGTCTCAAGGACAAACTGACGTAATCGCTCCTTTCGCGAGCACAGACGATTGCTTCTGTACAGATGCGCGTGGAGAAAGTGGATTGGTTTCAATGGTAAATTATACGGTCGACAGACACTCAACCATTTGACGCATTTGGCCCAAAATTTTATACGGACCTACATTCATAACGATAAAACTGTGTACCAAATTTTATCCATGTAGCTACTCAAGTTTTTGAATTATAGTGTTCACATGACTTCGGACAGACAGACGTCCCGTTGACGGATTTTGTCCAAAATTTGATAGAAACCTACAAATTATGTTTAAAGACCACATACCAAATTTCATCCCAGTAGCTCTCATAGTTTTCGAGTTATCGTGTTCACAGACACACATAATTCCAAAATTGTGTTTTTCGGATTCAGGGAGGTCTAAAACGTGGAGATTCGTCAAAATCTCGAGTTCGAATTTTTTGACGATTACAATACTTTCTCTTTGTATACTTCGCATACGAGAAAGTAATAAAAACGGAAGAAAGAACATTAGTTTGTAGTTAATGTCCAAATAAAGCAATATTTTCTTAATCACGTAGCGCGTGTGTTTTTGCCTCTGTTAATGAAACACGTGAATGAAAGATTAATGAAGCAACAAATAGGTTAAAATTAATTTTATAAAAATAGCATTGTAACGAATTGAGCTAAAATTCCTTTTTTTGAAATGTTTATTAAAATTAGAAAAAAAATATGTCACAGAAATTAAATCAGTGTCATTAAAGAGAAAATTGTTTGCTCTTTAAGGTGGTTTAAAAATAATTTTCGTGCGATAAATATTGCAGAAGTAATTGGCGAGAAACTTCTAAAAATAGCCTAATTTTCCTTATTTAATTAAATATCTCAAAAACTAATTAATTGTGAAAGTTGAAAATAGCACAGTTGATCTAGAAATGTACCAAAGAATGCCGTGTGCAAATTTTATGGCACTACCGTTTAGGAGGAGTTCTTGAGACCGACAGACAGACATGTATTTTCTGTTTTATATTATAGATAAACGAAATTTCTTCTCATTTTGAATCTCAAATTTATGCAATTAAATTATTTTTCTTTTCTCCTTTTAACTTCCATGGAGACAGTGCGAATTCGAATTTATAAGATTTCAGTGCATTCCTTTAAGTTTGGGTAATAAATTCAATAATAATTACGATAATGGTTCCTAAAACGACTAAATAACGATGAAAATGAGTCAATGATAGCAACGATTCTTAGAGGTAACAAAAAAAAATAATAAATAGTTTGAATACCCTTTTCCTCTACACGTAACTTTAACCTGTTTGCCTAAACAGTGAAATAAAAGAAGCATGCACCATATTTCATCAACGCTTGTCGATACAAAAAGAAAAACAACTTGTCAAATCAGTGGCGAATCCAGGATTCGAGTCGTGGGTGGGGGGCTAAGGTGATAAAAATTTTGTATCGTAGGGACGAATGTCAAACTTCATGGCTTATGTAAACCAAAACACTTTAACTTTACAGGCTTTCCTCTCCTGACAATAAGAATCATAAAGAACACTACAATACTTTCGATAATTTAATAAAAAATACAATGAAATAACTAGCCAAAAAATGCTTTCGACAGCGTCAACGCTACAAGTCGAATGACTAGAAAAGTAGGGAAATTTTCGAACCTGTCAAACCAGAAAACAATTTGTCATGATTTTCTTATTTTTTTTTAAATGAAAATTAAGATCAAACACTTGTAGCGATTTTAAATTAAATCAAGAATTTTGGTTCAGCTCTGGGGGGAGGGGGCTGCAGCCCGATAGCCCCTCCCCTGGATTCGCCACTGTGTCAAATCATATTTGAAACGTGTCCTGTATTTATTTGGTTATGAAAAAAACAAATTACAGTCGGACCTCTATTTAACGAACTTCTATTTCACGAATTTCTCTATTTTGCGAACTTTTTCTTGGAACCATGAACATTTTGCGAATTTCTTCGTAAAATAACCTCCAAATAGCGAAGCGCTTTCTCTATTTAACGAACTTTTTCTTGTGAACCAATATTTTTATTTTCTCCTATTTCTCAAAGTATTTCTAAACGTTTCAAACTTATTCTTTCTTTCAACACATTTTATGGTGATCAATGACCTTGAAGCTGGAAATCAAAGAAAAAAATTTAATTCTTCATGAGGTGAATAAAGGCGTGAAAAAAAATGGATATTTCTTTAAAATTTGGTATTCCTCCAAACAGCTTATCAACCATAATAAAAAAAATCGTGATAAGATACAAAATTATGATTCATCGAATTCTTGTTCAAAACGTTTAAAAGTATGCGTCTATGAAGATGTGGATGAGGCAGTTTTGAAGTGGACAGTGTGAAAAATATAAACAATATAGCAATGAATTGCGATGAAGACGAAGATGATGAAGATGGAAATGATCACGATGCAGAAATCAACAAACCTTCGTATGATGAAATGCCAAAATTCAATAATTTTAACATAAAATTATTTTTTAAAATTGAAAATACAGTGTATTCCCGGACAATGTTTTGTTTTATTCTTGTTTTCCTTGCAAATTTCTTTTTGATGGGTAAAATATATAAAACAAATAGATATTAATTTACAAAATAAAGGTGTGATTTTGAAAGGTGTGAAAGGAGGACTTTTTTAATAATGTTTAGTGTTTATGAATTTAAAATCTGTTTTGTGTAGTTGAAAGTATTTTAAAAGGTGAATCTTAATTATTTTTTAATTATTTTACGAATTAATTTACGAATGAAAATTTAACGAATTTTCCATATAACGAACTTTTTTTCGGGATTTAGCGACTTCGTTAAATAGAGGTCCGACTGTAACTCATTTCAAAAATATATTCACGCCAATTCACTTGTCAGAAAACAAGTAACATTTGAAGAAAGCAGAGCGAAAAAAGTCCGACTTTCGCAACAAATCCTCACACAAAAAATTAAATGTAGTTCACGCAATCAGTCCCACAATTAAACTAAGAGCTCTTTGTCCTTGAGCCCCAACCCCTGCTGGTCGAGTCTCGTCTCCCGCTGCTACCCCAGTTTGCTATTGCTTCCGTCCAAGTAGGAATCAAGTTCCTTTCTGTTGATAAAAGCGAAACCAACACGGAGAGAGCAGCATCCCTATCTCTCAGGGGTTGTTGCTGGGAAGCGGCGTAAAACCTTGCGAGCAATTTCCGCCATCTGCCGGAACAGTACGATTTATACAGTACCACGTAATCGCGAACGTCTAACCATCCATCCTTCCGGTTATATTTTCAACAAAAGTAAATCTAGTAATTTCCTCTTGTGTCACAAACTATTGAGATAAAAACGAAACGTCGATCAAGCTTTCGAAAGGAATGCACGCGTGTCAAAAAGGAAAAAATCATAAACTGCAAAGTTTTGCTGCTCAAATCAATGACGCAATTAACTTCGACAAAACTAAGAAAAATGCAATACAAAATATTAATAGATTTAAAAAGGAAGTCAATCTTGTATCGGAATTTAATATTCACGTATTTAAATCGATAAATAAAATTTGAACGACACATACGATAATCAGGGATGAGATTGGCAAAAAAAGACTGAAATCATACGCGAGCAAAAAATTTGTACCATTATTTATACGCGAACGATGTTTTAAGAGGTAAAACATCAGAACATGCAACATGATGAAAATATTGCACTATAATAATTAATAACTTAATTATTTAGAATTAAGTACGTATAAGAAAAAGAATATTTAACTATTATTAACTATTACCAGAATTTTCTTTCAAAAATGGAAGATAGAAAGGTTTCTTTTCTTTGTGCAAAAGTGGAATTTTCGGAAGAAAAAGCACATTTTTGGGGCGGGGGGGGGAGGGGGAAAAACACGGAATTTAAAAAAAAAAAAAGGAAATTTCTCCAAAATAACAAAAAAGCGGAAATCCACCGAAAAGCGGAAGAATCTCATCCCTGGATAATCCACTTGAATAATAAAGAACGTTCAGTAGTTCTATCTAGTCTTGCATGGATCCAATCTGGAGTTAAGTGCTAAACGAAAGTATAATGAACAGATGGTTCCACCAACAAACTAATTATCATTAGATAACGATTATACTGGAGCTTAATATCAATGTGGCATGAATTTCTTTTGTATGCAGAAATATATTTCTTCTTGGGAAAACTGCGTGAAATGGGCTGCTGGTAGCCATAAAATTTTCTCTTAAGTATTAAGGAATATATGTGAATAAAAAAATGATGGCAAGGTGATAAGTGTATTCTCCACATTTATAAACCAGCGGGAGTTTTCTCCCCTAAACTTTCTCGTATACTACTAACACATGTAGAGAAAAAAATAAGCTAAAAGGCAGTGAAAGAAAATAAGCAAAATGGCCACGGTTTCCGAAGGTCGTCCAAAGCGGAAGTGGAATTAGAAGCCGGCGTGATTACCAATAGGACTGGGAAAAGATAAAGAAAAACGAAATTTGCAATTTGAACGCCGTTTTGTTAACCGATTGACACATAAATTGGACACAAATCTACCATTAAGGTAAGGCCGCCACATACTAAATTTCATTTATCAAAGTAATTTTTTAAAGAAGCTATTGCATTCAAAAGTATGCGATTTTACAGACAGTCAACCCTTTGGCGTATATGATCCAAAATGTGATAAAAACCTACATCCTTGATGATAAAAATGTGTACCAAATTTTATCCACCTAGATATTTAAGTTTGAGTTATCACGTTCAAATTAACACGGACATACAGACAGACTTCCCGTGTACCGATTTTGTCCAAAATTTGATATAAACCTACAAATTATGTGAAAAATTCCACATACCAAATTTCATCCCCGCAGCTCTAATAGTTTTTGAGTCATCGTGTTCACAGACAGACAATTCCAAAATTGTGTTTTTCGGACTCGGAGAGGTCTAAAACGTGGAGATTCGTCAAAATCTCGAATTCGAATTTTTTGACGATTACAATACTTTCTCTTTGTATACGAGAAAGTAAAAATGGCAAACTTTATCTGATACAGGAGATAACGGCCCACACAAACATGTTAAAATCATTTATAAACATCAGAATGTTCCATGTGTTTTTGAGGAAGAAAATATTTTCATTTCATATTAAATAGATAAAAAGCATATTAAAAATTTAAGAGCAGTGAGGATTCTTTCAGTAATAGCATTCTTTGTCCCAAAAATGCAATCGAGAACCCACAGAACATTTTGATTTATTACACAAAAAGTTTTTTTTATAAGCAAACTATACAATTTTTTTCGTCCATATAAACGTATTATCTATTACAGTCGATACAAAGGTTCTGGGAATAGAAAAAAGGTATCCGCTAAGAACACTTTTGTTCATAACATTAGACGGAACACATGGTTTCTTGTCGTGATGATTTTTCTTCTCTTATCCTCTTGCCATTGGTGGAACAATTTAGATTGTAGCTGAACACAACATTTCCCCAGCAAAATTTCTGTCACGTATTAATATAAATTGTTGTAACAAGGACCCCAAAAAATGAATTGAGAAGTTTCCTTTTACGATTCTTCCTCGCCAACTCCAAATAGCTGGTTTTCGTTTCTTGATTTGGATGGGGTTCAGGTTTCTTGGAAGAAAGGAATTTCTAAGGATACTCAACAAAAGCAATCGATAGAGAAGGAAAGAAAAACTAGAAAAGG
>BGPR01048560.1:0-11524 GCA_013235015.1 Araneus ventricosus
CTGGCTTCTCTTGAAAATAGTTTTTGAAAAGAGGAAATTCAACCTGCTGTGCAGGTGGTGACAAAATCAATGTGAACCATCCTCTTGAATTTTGTGATCAAAATTTCGAAACAAACAAGAATATGAAATGATAATCGAATTGTGCATGGAAATTATCAAATAAGAAAATTCGAAAATGTAATCATTTTCTCATCGCGTTTCGAAATTTCTCATTTTAAATTATTGGGTTGGGAAAGTCATAATAAATTTTTTACTATGTTTTTCAAAGATCATGTATAAAATCAAGAGATAATCAGTTGCATATTACCTCTCTTGTTAGATAATCCTTTGTGATTTTTCACAAAACACCCACACAAATTGCAATACCAGACTTTATACGATATAGCTTGCAATTTAAAATAGAAAATGCTGCTTATCGTGGTAATCTATTCTTATATTAAAATGTTAGCCATGTTTGGTCAATCCGCTGGAAACGTTTTTTGAACTCATAAACAATTGGATATAACTGTTTTATTTATTGAAAACATTACCCATTAGGGGATACTATCATGAGAAAGTGGATGCTCATTGTTTAGTTCTCGATTTATGCGAGACAGAGTAAGAGGGATATGGTTGAAAGGTACTCACGACGATATCCGATATTAAGTAGGCTTGCTGTATGGAGAGTCTCATAATGGACTCGTTTTGCAGGCGCACAGTATGATTCATGGCGTATAAAGTTTGGCTATAACTATTGGCTATACACAAGATTATGTATAGCAATATATATAAGACTTTACTATAATTATTGGAAATATTAATGTTCAATAATTTTGATAAATTACAAAATTTTAGAAGCAGGTAGAGAGAACATCTTAATAATTGAAGAATAATGTTTTTTTTTCTTTCAGTCCTTTCATAAGAACTAAAAGTCTGCGAGAACAAATCTTTGCTTATTCATTTTTTGATTCAAGGAAACGTGTATTAGTATAAAAATAATTTTCTACAGAATTCAGATTTTCAGATGTGTATAATTTATAATATGCTTTATGATACACTTGTTTTAAAGGACTTAGGAAATCGGGACTGTACTTATATATTTAAACATTAGAATCAAATGAAACTTAAAATTAAATTAAATTGTAACAAAATGGTGTAATTTAGACTTTCAGCCTATCAATAAGATTTAATTGCCAAAAAGACTTTTTCAAATCTCATGTTTTTCTGAATCTCATGTATAGAGAGCTTCACGAGAGCTTTAAATATGACTATTCAAACATTTTATTATTTTTTATTACTCATAGAATTGGTATGAGGCTAAAAACCAATATTACATTTCTTTATCAAACAATTAGCCATTATATGTTTAGCAGGGCATAAAAAATTTAATTACTCCTACTGCAAAGCTTTAAAGCAGGATAAAGACACAAAAATCGAAGCGAACGTCTTGTGCTTTAGTCGCCAACGCTTGTATTTTTGGCGATGTTCCGAGCAAAATCTGTTAATGCGAATCTTCCTTTCTAATTCTTGTCTCTCTTCGATTTTTCCCTTCAGGAATGGGCCAATCATCCCACCAACCGCAACAGCAGACAGTCCAGCAGTCGGTATCTCTGATTGGTACCCCTTCCAGTGGCACCGGCATAATTACCGGATCACTTATCCCCAACAGCGCCGTCGGCAGCATTCCTAGGACCGTACCACTCACATCCCTTTCCCAGAGCCCAGCTTGGCCAGCCTCCACCCAGCCACAAGAACAGCAACAACAATGGAACCTCCAACAGGCGGTGAGTTTGCCCTGCAATCACTTTTGTCGGGAAGTAATGGTATTGACTCTGATATTGCATATCGTCACTCAAAGTGCAATCACTCAAGTGCGCAAATTGCTTTGAAAATCTGAAAGTTACTCGAACTTTCAAGAAAGGCTTTCTTGGTCCTCAAATGGCTCCCCCCGGGACGGCGTCACCGCGCTTTAAAACCCTAAAAGTTACCCGAACTTTCAAGAGAGGCTTTCTTGGTCCTCAAATGTTTACCCTCGGTACGGCGTCACCACGCTTTAAAACCCTAAAAGTTACCCGAACTTTCAAGAGAGGCTTTCTTGGTCCTCAAATGGCTCCCCCCGGGACGGCGGCACCGCGCTTTAAAACCCTAAAAGTTACCCGAATGTTTAAGAAAGGCTTTCTTGGTCCTCAAGTTGCTCCCGGGGGAGGGCACCGCGAGTACACGGACGATTGAAAGCCGGATAAGAAAGCGGGAACTCGCATTCCCTGGGGGTAGTTGAGTTACCTCCCACTTGTGAGAGTACGTGCCTCTTTCGGGAGGGGTCGGGCCGTGGCCTGGTGATAGGCTATTAGGACTCTGGCCTCAGTTCTCGAGCTACTGTAGCGGCTGTCAATCAGAGGCCCTATAGGTAAGCAGACCGGGGGTAGCTCCTTTTGAGGTTTGTCCTCAAGTGGTTGTCATTTCACTCTTTCCATAAAAGCCAGACGTGATTTTGTAGTTAACATGCAGCAAAACATAATTAAAATCTGGACTATATTTTGTCACTCAAATTCAAAAGTTAGTTTATTCAAAATTCCATTTGGTTGTAATCCACTTGTCAGTGCCTTTCCATATCGCCAATGGATGCCAAGTGGCCAATGACAAAAAGCATGATGGTTAGTAAGGTACGGGAGGCTGTCTTTTTCAAACAGCCGCTGATGTTAAAGGCATAGGACTACTTTACTCGCGTGCCTCTTTTTCGATTTTCAACTTTTTTTTGTAACTTCTGTTGTTACCCTTTACCTCTAAAATAAGACATCAGTTATGTTTTCAACATATGTAGTTACCGAGATATAGAGGATCGCGTCACCAATTCATGCGTGTTTTTGCCCAACTTGGCGACTCAGTCGTCGCTGATTCCGATTTTCAAATTTTTTTGTAACTTCTGTTGTTACCCTTTATCTCTAAAATAAGACATTAGTTATGTTTTTAGCATATGTAGTTACCGAGATACAGAGGATCGCCAATACAACATTTCTTGCGGCGTTTTGGCGTGTGAATCAAATTCCTTCCTGAGACCCCTTGGGAGGAACGTAGTCCTACGTTAAAGTCTAGGAACTCTTTGGTAAAAATGAAAATTGGTTTAAATTTTAAGCAGTTAGTCTTTAACAATGCACTGTTTCCCTTAACAACCATCTTGCTTTTTGGCATTGGTGACTTGGCATCCGTTGGCGATATGGAAAGGTACAGGCTAATAAATTTCAACGAAATGCAATTTATGATATACGACCTTTTGCACTCTGAGTGACGAAATGCGTCCAGATTTTAATAATTTTTCGTTAAACCTGCATGCTAACTTTAAAACCACGAATGACCTTTTATGTAATTAGCGAAACAGCAATCATTTAAGAACAAAGAAAGACGCTCTTGAGAGTTTGGATAACTTTTAGGGTTTCTAAGATGGGTTTTAGGATTAGGTATGCCAATATTGTTCTTCGAGGGACTTCTCTCAGATAACTGTATTAAAACTATTTTTGTTTTGTCTTGGTCTTCAAAACTTAAACAGGGCCTTGAAGAATTTTAGGAGAAAAAACGAAACTGTAATTTGGAAAATAACTAAGCTATTTCTCTCTTTCAAATTTAGTTTTCTTTATCTTATATTTCTTAAAAGAAATTTATATTGCTATGGTTTTTCCAAATATTAAAACTATTTACTTAAGCAGCATAATCTATTTCTATTCTCTATCACAAAAAAGTCCGATCTAGAATTTCCTTACTTATAAGATTGCAACTTCTGATTCAGCTCAGTTAGACAGCTTTTTACCACTTTAAAAAACCATTTAGCAATTCACTCTGATTTCATGACGAATTCATTTGCACATTTTGGTTCATTGGTGATAAATGTCTTGACTGATGCTCCCTGTGAATTCTTCCTTCAAACCCAGTTCAATTGTTTTTACAGCAAATGGTACAACAAGTAACACAACAAAGTAGCCAACAACAACTCTCCATGCAACAACAGCAACCACAACAACAGTTGTCTTCCCAGAAACAGCAGCAACTCCAGGGCAGCAAGCCGATGGACATGAGTCAAGGCATGGGCATGATGACCCAGCAACAACAGCAACATCAGAACCAGTTGCAGAAGCAGCAGCTGAAGAAGGGGGAAGACTGGTCACCGGTCACTGACCTGTCACCCATACTTGACGTATCACCTTCTTTAGAAGCTGCAGAGCAAGAACTGATGGAGAAGTGCCAGGATCAGTTGCGACCCATTCCGAGGGCCACTTCTGGCACGATATCAGGAATGCTGGCCGATTTCAACAAGGCGCTGGGTTTGGCCACGACCCCAGATGACGGCCAGCCACAGCGGAACCTGATGACGGCCACGACGGTGGCACAACCTCCCACTCAGCAGCCAATAAGCGGCACGGTTGGCGGCAGTGGGACAGCCCAGCAAGCAGTGCTAACAAGTGAGTCACTTATCAAATAAATGACAGGCAAAATCACGTATTAACTCTATGAGGCCTAACCCGCCTCAACCCGCCCCATTCGACAGAGGCCGGACTCAAGTGGTTTCGGGCGACTGAGTGAATTTTAAGGGGGAAAAGTAGTTCCTTTCTATGATGACAATTGATCGCCCAACCTTCGTGTCGTCCTTTCTGTTAGGAAAGGGAGGATTCCATTCTCTTTCGGTGAAAGAAAATTTACTCCAGTTTTTGAGGTACTGGAATTCTCACTCTAGCCGGGTTCAGAGAGTTAAACCGTAGTAATCTGGATGCAGTTCCCAAAGTCTGAAATCTGAACCATTTTTCGATATGTGGATCATCGAAACAACTTTTCGTCTTCTGTAACCTGAGATTCTGCGTAATTAAGTTACTAGAGCGATGCTGTTCTTTCATTCACCTTTTGAAGAAAGGAATTCGATGTCTATTGAGATCTATTATTATTCAGAAATTGATCATCAAGGAACACCATCCACCTTCTCCACAACGTTTCATCTTTAAGTCTTCCTTCTCAAAATTTTTTACAGAGCCATCATTATTTTCTTTTTCATTCAATCATAGTTGAAAAAGAAATAATTTATTTAAATTAAATTAGTGTGAATGACATGGAATTCGAATAAAGAGAGAAGCACCAAAGAAAATTTGGAACATAGTAGGTTCTTTTTTGATAAAGAGATGAAAAGTTAGTCACCATTTCATGTCGTTGTTGGTTGAATTACCTTGACTTTATCTATACCTTTTCTACGTAGTGTTTAATGAATAAACTTTTGAAGTTCATATAAATGGCAGATCATATAGGATTAAATGAAGAAATTTCTTATTTAATTTCTCCATTCGATTGAAAGAGTGAAAAAAACGTATAATCCTGGTTATGAAATAATATATTGCAAAATTCTGGGATCAAACCGAATATATATGGGCTACCAAATATATTGTTCTGCAATCATCTGTTTCAATTCGAAAATACCAGAGTTTCTAAAAGTAAAGATAAATATTTTAGATATAATCATTTTTAAGGTCTAAAATTTATTTTTCAATTTAGAAAAGATTACAAAATTTGTTCAGTCTTAAAAAAAATTTCCAGGTTCCATGATCTCATGAAAACTATTTTAAAAAATAATTCACGTAACATCGAGGTATAAATTTCTGTCGGAAAACATCAATTAAATTTGCAGATTTCAAAAAAAATATTCAAGATTTTTATTTTTTAAAAATCTGCAGAGAGAGAGAGAGAGAGAGATATCTTAAAATTTATTTTTTTTTCTTGAAATAGGCGGCACGGAGATGGACCAGAACCAGAATCTCGTGCAACAGCAGTTCCAGCTCCAGCAGCAGCAGCTGATGATCCAACAGCAGCAACAGGTGATTCAGCAACAGCAACAGCAGTTACAGCAACAAGTGCACCTTCAGCAGCAAATGCAACAGCAACAACAGCTGCAGTCTCAGCAACAGCAGCTGCAAGCTCAACAACAACAGTTTCAACAGCAGGAAATGCAACAGCTTCAGCAACAACAGCAAGTCACAGCTCTTGCACAACAGCAACAACAACAACCAGTCGGCGGAACAGCTCCGATGCAGACCCAATCCCAGCGGAAGGTACACTTTCTTTTGATGAGCATGCAATTAAACATGATATTAATAGTGTAAATTGTGGCATATTTTTCTTGTGTGTGACATTTGTGGAAATAAAGTGTTTACATCAGCGGTGACGGTTTTTCGCACAGTCACTGGAAAGGCATCGCCTCGCGCTTCAAGACACTTCCGGGCCTCAGAATTTATCCGATGTTCATCAGAGTGCTGCTAAGCCGCCAGCGAATTTGCCACATTGGGTTTGAGGAATGGTCTCGAAACCATTTTGTAACGGTGGCTTGACATTATCGAAATCATCACAGTGCTGCTAAGCCGCCAGCGAATTTGCGACATTGGGTTTGAGGAATGGTCTCAAAACCATTTTGTAACGGTGGTTTGACATTATCGAAATCCGACCAATCGTTAATGATTTCTCGTCACGTTTTTGATAGAGATAAAATTTTAAATCTTTGTGCCAGAAATATACTTTTAAGTTCAGAAACTTGTTTCTTTTTGAGTTTGAACAAAAAGTTTTCACTCCTTCTGTTCAGAGCATTCCATATTAATCAAATGACTTCTTTAGGTTTCTCGATGATTTTAAGGAACATTTGTAGTTTAAAAGAAACTATCCTGTTTGATATACATATTTGGTCCGTATATGAGATTTCGAGTATCTTGCTTTTCCCTGTGATTTTCAATTAAGTTACAAGTTATTGTGAAAGTTGAGGAGAAAGTATGAGCTGAGAAAAATTTGTTTAGTTAGAATTAACTTCATGTTTAGAAGCTACATAAGAGTTATTCGAGAATGGACATTCCGTTTCTGAAGTTGTTTCCACTTTAGTTTAACCGTCACCTTATTCTTCCAAGCTACACTATCGTGAGGATATTTGACACATGATGGCAGTTTTTAATGTCTCCAGACCAGCATACACAGTGGATCTTCAGTAGAAACAAGTTTCAAAACCACCATCCTCCAATTCAAAAGCCAAGACCTTACCACAGCAGCAACAACACTAGCCTCCTCAGACCCGAGACAAAAATAAAAGTCTTATATTTTATAAAAGTTACTTAACTAGTTGTTTATAACACTTTGAAGTAGGAAAGTGACGTTAAAATTTTTTCTTAAAATTTAGGGGGGCTAGGGCCATGTATCACATGTGATACATCAGGAAAGAGACATGTCAAACTCAGAATGTCTTAAATTTCAGGAAGGGTTGTTTTATAGTTTATTATCTGGTTTATTTACACAAGATAATGAATCCAAAAGTGTTGCATGAAAAATAAGAATAATTTAGCATATAGTTATGCATTAGCATAATTATAGGTTATTAATCTTATGTGTTTCCCACTGTGTTGAAACAAAAATTTCTTCGTGAGTTTGATCTCGTTCATCCTAATAATCATTAACATTGCCGCCCCTCAAATTATCATCCATCTGATAATTATTATCTTCATCTGACAACGAACTTAAATCAAAATCATCGACATTCAAAGACTTTAAAATTTCATCTGGAGTCAAATATTTCACTGAAAAAAACCCAACAGTAATCAGATAATAATTAAGACGTAAAACTGCGCAAAAATTGAAACAAAAAGTTAAATTACAGAATTTGACTAAAACAAATGATGAAAAACAACTTTCAAAATCTACCTAAATGATAAAACTAAAAAAATAATAATCTAAAACCAACTTGGAACACATTCCCAGGCGTGATTGTATCCCATTGTATCACATGTGATACAAAAACGTTTAACAAGTTAATATGATTTAATATTCCACAGAAAATAACTTTAATTTCTGTAAGTGAGCAACTAATACTTAACAAAAGAAAAGGTATATTTTAAAGTTAGCTTAATATTTGTAATTAACTAATAAAAAGGACTAACTTTTAAATCTAGCAGCCATGTTGTTATTTTTCAAAAACGCGGTTTAAAATCACAATCTTGGACCAGTAACGCTATCTGTTGACTAGAAGAAAACAAGTAATATAAAAAAAATTTTAAAGTCAATTCCTACTTAGGACAAAAAAGAAAAATTTTAAAAAAAATTTGAAAAAACTGTATTAACATCAAGTGTCATCCACTACAAGTTTTAAAAAATGTATTTGAACTTGAGTGGATGAATAAAAAGAATTTTATTAACGATTGAAAATTTGAACAAGAAATATAAATATATAAAGGGAGAGTGTGAACTAATAATAGGAATTTAAAAATAAGCAAGGTATTTCATTATTTATCGCATGTGATACAACAGGTTTCGGAACTGTAACTGTTATCCAGATTTTTTTAAAAAAATGATAAACATTTGTATCACATGTGATACACCAGAACCGAGGAGGCTAGCCTCTCTCCTCCACGCCTGATTATTAACTAGTCCGTACCTGTTTTATAGGTGTGACTTGAACAAATAAAAAGCTCTGTGCAAAACCAAGTCCTAATGTTCTGCGCCTAAGTTTTCGAGGTAGCGTTTGCGTCTCTTAATTTGTTATCTCGATTAAATGATTTATGACTAATACATAGAAATAAACCCTGTTATTTTGATGTTGACGAAATATGATTTTCTTCAGGCATCTGTCGTCATGATTCGTTTAAGAGGAAATAAAATGAAAAAAGAAAGCTTATAACAAGACCTCCGCGGTTCTCAGCAGACAAAAGTGGAATTTTGCTTCAGACAACATTAGGAAAAAAAAAAAAAAAACAGTTTTACACACAAGAGTTACTTCTTTTATCTGTCACTGAACAGCAATATTAACTACTAGCTGAAAACCCAGCTTTGCCCGGTATTCATATTTTATCATATACCGGCCTCCTGCTTTTTTGCCCCCGAAAAATATTGTCTCCAACTTTCCTCAACAAACGTATATCTTCTTTGAATCCTTTCTTTACCAAAGGAAACCGGTTTCGTTGGAGGCATGATTTTAATTCAATTTTCCCAATTTTTCAAAACATAGCCGTGTGTTTGAAATTATCTGTAAATTATTATTCTTGTTCTTCTACACCAAATCTTTCATATGATCCCAAAGAAAGAAATAACATGGATTCAGATCTTGTGAATAAGATCAGATCTGATGATATGATACTTTGGGAGAGATTTTCAAAATGGCGTGAAACTGATAAGAAACAAATTCCTTTTAAGCCCTCTGCCACTGCATGCCTTCGTGGCGCCATCTAGTGAGACTCTCAGCAGTTATTTCAGTTAAAAATTGTAGGTTAATTAAAGGTCACCCTATAGATTGACAGAATTTTCTGTACAGAAAAAAGTATGAGGAGAAATGTACGAGCATCGGTGGGACTCACCGGCCTCTCTTTTCTCGGCAGGTTCACAGGCGTCTGCCGCAGCCTACTATGGACCAAATGCATGCGGCCATAGCAGCACAGACGCCCAAGAGCAAGTCCCGGACCCCCTCGAGCATCGGCGGCTACCAGAGGCCCGTTTCCCCCATTATGCCCTCCTCCTCCTCACGGGCCCTCTACGACAGCACCTCCTCAGGCCTCCTCGGAGTGCCCCAGTCCACCACCTCCTCCGTCAGCCCAACCCCAAGAAAGGTAAGGCATCGTCCTTCATAAAATTTTTATCAGCTGTCCGATTTATATTGTTTTGTTGTCGAAAGAGCTCATTTTCTCTGTGTTGTGTGTGCAAAATAATTATTATTTTCAGAAAATGTTTTAAGCTTTCAACAAAAAATATTAAGTACTTTAATCAGTAGTTAGAATGGAGTCAACTGATGTGGCGTCGCAGTCAAATGACAAACGTAACCTCCAGTCAAACTGCATTTAACATCTTAAGTGGTCATACGACTCTTTAACGTCGAAAAAATGGTTGAAAACGGTGAAATTCGATACATTATATCTTTAAAAAAATGCAATTCACAAACTTACTTTTTTTATAGTAAAATATCTGTTCTTTCTCTTATAGTACACACGTTTTCAAACCTTAATATTGGTATGTATTTATTTGAAAGAGTAATAAATATGGGTATAATTTTTGGAGAAAAAATGAGATAGTCACCTTGCGCGCATGATTACGGATAAAATATTTATCTAAACACAATATTTTGAGTATCTAAGTAATCTAAACAGTCTGTTAAAAAACTGAACCACAATTTATTATCATTTAAATTTAATTTCTATTTTATGTACAAATTTAAAATAAAAATGTTAAAAATATTTAAAATTTCAACTTTTCTAACCCTCCCCAAACTCACTTTGGAGAAATATGTAACGTAGTTAAATTTGTTGAATATAACAAAATACATATTCTGTAAAAATTTTATGTAAATATATTCAATAGTTCTTGATATATCGTGCGCGCAATATTTAAAAAAACACATTTTGAGATATAGCGCTTTAAATATATGGCCATATTCGATGCTTACGTTGAAGAACTGATACATTTTCCTTCATAACTTTCATAATTATGGGAATTGTTTAACGCGGATTGTTTTAAATTGTTCAGGAAAGACAGGGGAATAATATATATTTATGTCATAAGATCGAAAATTTTCGAGGTTTACCAGTCGTATGTCCCCTTAAGGCTGTGCTTGCAATTCTATGCATTTCATACAAGTACATGCAAATGCGATATTGTTTGCTTTTTTTTGTTGTAATACATACGACAAATACAATTACAATACTTAAGCGTTTTTTAATTTCCCACTTAATAGCCAGAGTCTTTAAAAGCATGGATTGCGAAAATTCGATGGGAAGATTTCAATCCTATATCAGTCTATAAACTGCGTTCTTTTAGACATATAGGTTTGTCCAGCCCTTTCTTTCGAATTCTTAACATATTTATTAACTGACTTATCAAAGAAGTAATTTAATAAATAACTTAAATGGAACTAAATAAATATGTTAAGAATTCGAAAAACATCAATCCATTTTAATTAGATTTACTGTAATAATTCAAAAGAACACGAATAATTCTAACGTAAATAGAGAGAAATATAAAATAAATTCGCTCAAGTTTAAGAACGAATAAGAAATCCATTAGAAAACTAATTTAAATTCTGATGCAATAACTTCAATAATATTAGCGAAGAAAATCCAACGTTGTTTAAATTCACGAGGATCAAATAACTACACAAGACAAGACCAGTCAAAAATCATATCCGTACTCTATATGGGTGGTTACATAGGCTGTAGAGGAGAATTGTAGATAAAAAAAGCAATCATTGCATCGTAAGGCGTACATCACTAAATGAAATGTAAGTTAACCATACATTAAGTTCTCTGGAAAAGAACGCTTTTCAGTCGTAAATTCCAGTAAACTAAGATGAACATGTTTCGAAAAATTCAAGAATATCGAGAATTAATAGTGATAATTCGAAATGACCTCTCAGAATAATGATTTCAGTTATGTTCTGGAATTTTCTTTCATTGGCAATTTTTAAATTGCACTCACATTACTAAGATAATAGCCCAGATCTGTCTCTCACTGATCCAGTAACGCTCTGACGTCACCAACAATAAAATTCGCGCCATAGCACTGC
>BGPR01048562.1:0-11524 GCA_013235015.1 Araneus ventricosus
GCAGATACTATTTTTTATATATTGGGTCATCCAGAGAATGAGTTTCCCGGTGAATGTACAGAAACACAAAGCGTAATTATTGGAAACATCAATTGAAACACATACAGCCCACTTTCTACTACCTCTCAACATGAGAACCATAGGAATTGAAGAACCTGTCATGCCGTGACACCGATTTCTGTACACCGTTTCGAAAAGATTTGCCACTGGAGAGCGGAGACAGCCTGTGACAGCTGTCTGCACGTCGTCGTCACTGGGGAAATGGTGCTTTGCCTGGAACTTTTTTAGGTGCTTGAATAGTTGGCAATAACTGGAAGACTGCACCATGACCACGCTTGCCCTCCTGCGGCACTGAGCACTCAACAACTCTGCAACTGTTCCGCTGGGAGATGTTTCGCAATTCCGCCGGAAGATCCGATCTTTTTCCCAGAGACTACCATATACTCCAGAACCTGAAAAGATTCCTGGAGAAGCAGATTTTCGCAGACACGACGACGTACAAATAGACAGCTACCACACGCTGGCTCCGTTCTCCGGGGAAATATCTCATCGACATAAGTGTACATAAATTGGTCTCAAGGTATGACATGTGCTTCAGTTCCGATTGTTCTTATGTTGAGAGTAGTTGAAAGTGTTCTGTATCTGCTTCAATAAATGTTCCCAGGTAATTATATTTTGAGTCTCTTTACGGCCTCTGGAAAACTAAGTTTCTGGATGACCCAATGTATATATTTTCTTGAACATCCAGGGATAAAATATTCTTCAGCTTTCAGAGATATGATTAAATGCATAAAATTTGTGTTCATTCGCTTTAAAAGATAACTTTTCTAACCTAAAAGCTCTAAGATCAAAATAAATGGGTGTTTGGATTTTAAATTATATCGCCGTACGAATTACAGAGCTGGATTTTTGTAATATAATTTAAAGCCAGGCAGACACATGCTTTACTGACACAGTAAATTATATATAACACTCTTTCTTCAAAGAAGTCACTTCGTATCTGTGGCCACCAGAGACACCTCGCAGTATTCCTTCTCACAATAAATTCACGAAAATGGATTTAAAGGAATGCTACCACAATCTTAACAGTCACTATACCATTGTTTCCATATGTTTCAAATGGCCTTGAGATAGTCGGGCGTGCAGTCCACATATGCCATAAAACTCAACAAATCGGGAAAACTGACTGGATCATGAAAGACAAAATAATAAATAAAACAGGATTTTAGCAATACAATCAGATTAACAATTTAAATTAATTATTAATTTAACAATTCAATCGAAACCAATTTAAAAATACAACCGGATTTATAAACACTTTGGGTGAGTGGATCTACGTGGATTAAAATTGTTTGTATTTATTAATCTGTGTTTTTATTAATATGTGTTTTACGGCTATTTTTCTGTTTCTTTCGGTATCATGCACTCTGTAATTTGAGTTTATTCTGTAGTGTGCATTTCCTAAATATATAAAATAATCTACACGGATTTAAACGCTATTTATTGGTAACATAATAGACATATATAAGAAAAAAGTACGGACTAAACAGTAATAAATAGCATAAACGCTTTCTGCTTGTACGACGTATTCGCGAATCAAACCAGTACCGTAACTTGCGTAAAGGCGTCTAAAACAGTTAGGTGTTCAAATAGCCATTTTGAACAACTAACATATTCACTTTTGAAACATTGCAAAATCTGTATTGAAAAAAGAAATATTCGTAATAAACTGAAACCTTGTGACGCGTAGAGATGGAGTTGTGGTGTGGTAGTATTTAAGATGTAAGCCCTATTAGCACAAGATGATCTGCGTTATACAAGGACCCAATTAGTAGAGTGAATCATCCCTCAGATCGAAAATGAAACAACCCGGTTATCAGCGACACCTTCGTCGTGTTCCGTAATATTCAGTTAACAGTAGTTCTTGGATTCGCGCGTCTGTGAGTCTTCATACGTCTGTTTGGTGGTTTTGTGGCCTGTTATAGAGAAGCGAATCAATTGGAAATTCTTGTTCAAATTAGATAAATCAGCAGGTGAAAGTCATGCAATGCTGAAGCAGGTGCATGGAGATGACACCGTGACCTTGAAGACTGTGTACGCGTGGTTTAAAAAGCTTAGTAATGGGTGTGAAAGCATCGAAGACGAAAATCGGAGTGGGAGGCCCACCACCTGCAGAACAGGGACAAACAACCAGAGAGAGAACTAGAGTAAGAACATGGGGTTACTGAACTGTCACAACTCCCGTATTCCTCAGACCTGTCACCACCGGACTTTTTCCTGTTTCCTAAACTTAAAGTGTCTCAAAAAGGGCGAAGATTTACAAACATTCAAGATTCTGTGACACGAGAATTGAAAGCTGTACCAGTGGAGGAGTTTTCAACTTCTTTCTACAATTTGTAAAAAACGTTGTCAGAGGTGCATAGCGTACGATGGTGATTACCTTGAAAGATTGAAAGAGTTTCCCTGTAAGGCCTACTCATTGTAAGACTTATTTCATCATTCACCCTACTTATTTGTCACATCCTGTACATAAGATTTTTTACGATGTTGCGCGGCATTTAAAGTTTCGCGTCAAAATCTTGAATATATCTTGATATACCTTGTGGCAATGGGGAGGGGATAAATATCTGATGGATGGTTGTTTCAACACCTAAACGAATGTCAAATGCTGGATGCTGGAAGGATTTCTTCGTCATATCACTACTGCATGTATTACATTTATTTATTATCAATTTGAATCTTATATTAAATCGATAATTTGAACAAAATGTTCGGCTTATGAATTCAAAATTCTGAAAGACATTAGCCACAAATACAAAATCTTAAAGTGCATAAAATAAGTAACTGCAAAAAGTGTTTTCTTAATTAAATTTTTAAATTCATATATTTTGTTCAGATGTTTTCTCAAAGAATTTTTTTACGTTGCTTAATATGATTAAAAAGTATCCGTATTGCATAAACAGTGTTTCCAAAATTTATGCAATTCTACATCACCATAATTTGACGCGTCATTACTCTGCGTCTTATTACCGCTGCAGCACGTCAGGCGGTGGCAATGACGGATTAATAAATCTGTACGCTCCCTGGTGATCTACAGCCTGTCTAGTATCACGTCGCTGAATGGATGATTGCGCCTAAGGCAGTAGTGCGGTGTCCAGAACTTTCGAACTAGTTGGTTACATAGGCAAAATTCTTATTTGAAGAAACATAATTATAATAGCATAATTTTCTTCGCCCTTTCAATCTTCTCAGTCCTGGCCATCGACACTTTTTTTAAAAACTTCACCCATAATTATTGAAGTGCTTTTAGATTTTATATGATATTAAACAATAAATTTATTATAGCTTATCCGCAAATGTTACATATAGAATACCGTATATTTTTTCAAAATTAAAGATTCAAATATTTTTTAACGTTTCTCTAATATATATTGATGTATTTAGAGTCGCTTTCGACAAATATTAGATATATTTATTAACCAAACATGAATTTTAATAATATTTAAGGGGACTTGGCACCCCCAAATTTTTTTCTACAATTTTGATCAAACTTATTCAATTTTGTAGTAGATAGATGTAAACTGTGTAGAAGCTGAAATTTCTAAAATATTTTTCATTTTGAAAAATTACAAATTTAAAAATTTTAAATTTTTTAAAAAAATTAAGCCTTTTTTTAGAATGCTTCATCTCATACAATTTTTGATATTTTTTCTCCAATTATTTTTGAAAGGGACCTCTAAATGTTCTTAACAGAAACAGGGATAGGATTTTTTATATCTACATTAGTTTCATAGAAAAATTTCTAATCAACATTTTTACAATTCCATCCCTAATTCTATTAAGCATGCATTTGTGAGTGAACAGAAAAATTTCAAGTAATTAGAAAAAAAGAGATCGACATTTAGCATTTTGTAGCAGACACAATTTTTGAAAAAAAGCAAACTGAGGAAAACAACTTTAAAGTTTTAAAAACAAAAAAATTGCGATAAAAAATGTCTTAAATTTTTCGCATGGAGTCAGCATTGTTAGCAGCAGGTAAATACTTCGATACGGAAAGGACAGCAACGAACTGACATTATCAGCCGCTGGAAATAACTGGTCTGTGGAACAAACGGAAGGACGCGCGGGGTAATTCCATAACCCCAGTAACTGACAAAAAGTGTATTGGGGACAAAAAATTCAATAAATACTTTATAAATACTCAGAGAAGGCAGAAGGGGTGATTAACTCAGCTAATGATAAGAAAGGAATGAACAGGTAGCTAGTTCTCAGGGAATCGGTGTTTGCAGAGGGCTTGGGGTCATAAAATGACCTCCTCGCGTCCTCCCGGTTTAAAGTAAATTAATCGAGCTTCTTGTATTTAATTATATCTCTGAAATCTTAAGAATACTCGATAATGAATGTCCTAGGGTAATAAAGACAGAAAATCAAAGTTTTGCCTTGAAATAAAAGTTACAGTTTCTGAAGTACTAGAAAACATCTAATAGAAATACGAATTGTACGCGTTTTCTAGCGAAATCAATGCTTATCACATGAGAACCTTTTGCAGTAAATTCCCTCGCGTGAAATCCACAATTGGGGTATTGTGTTTTAGATATTCCTCCTGGGAATCAATCGTCTTGCTTTTTATTAAGATCATGCTATAAAGACGCTCTTATGATTCATTAAGGACGTATAAAAATCTGATGGTTCTTTATGGCTTGGAGAGATACATTTTTAATCAAAATGTGATATATTTAATACCATACATTAAAATGTAGATAAGTGGAGGGAAAAATTGCTTTTTTCCATGTGGAACTTCTGAATGTGAGGACCCTTTTTCTGCAACCATCTAGGTTTCCACTCAAAATAGCTATTAAAATCAATTGGAAAAAAAGATAACCATATTTTTAGCAAGTTTTTAATATTAACTAAAGAATTTCCTAGGAAAATTGAGACGCAAAGCAGAAGTCTTGCCTTGAAAGGAAAGTCACTGTTTCCGAACTACTACAACTTATCTAACAGAAATATGAATTGTATGCGTTTTCTTGCAAAATCAATGCCAACACGCGAGTACCTTTTTCAGTAACTTCCCTTTCGTGAAATACGAAATTGGGTCATTGTGTTCCAGATATTCCTCTGGGGAATCATTCGTCTTACCTTTATTAAGATCCATGTTATAAAGACGTCCTTTTGTCTCATTAAGGGCATACAAAAAAAATCTAATGGTTCTTTATGATTTGGAGAGATGCAGCTTTTAAAAGTCTTAGTTTAATGCACTTTTATGCCATAAATTTTCTGCTTGTTTTGTTGATTTAAATATTTGCTTTTATGACATATTTTTTATAATTCTAATATGAGAAATGGCGTAGAACAAAAAATCTTTAACCAGAAATTCATAATTTTTTTCGTTTCCTGTCTTTAATTTAGATATAAAAATTTTCGCTCATATTAATAGACTTCCATCAATTAACTCTTTATCAAAATCGAACTTTTCAAAACTCTGTGAGGCCCATTTCTCCGTTTTTGTGTACTAATTTTATTATTATTATTGTGCTAATTTTTATCAGCTTTTTCCTTTCAAATAATTTATTTTTTGAATGAATTATTTTATTCATCTTCCAGTTTTTGCATTGCATGTAGTCTTTACTAATTTCCAGTTGTTTCATGTGCAATTGCGTAATTTTGTGTTTTTTCAAATCTTTATTTATCAACATGGTCTGTGCTACCAAAATTGTTTTATAATGTAACGCACAATAGCAATCCTTCCTAATGGAATAGCTCATGTTAACATTTGTCAACTAGTTTCGTTTTGTAATTAGGCAGCAGTGTAGGGAATTTCGCAAGGTATAAGAGAGCCCCCCCCCCTCGGGTGTTGTGATTTTTCTTCCACTTGATGTCCGCGATACTGCTTACACTATTTACATCTTAAAAAAATTGCATAGGTACGAAACTGAAAATAAATGACAAAACTGAGAAGTAAACAATGATAAATAATAATGCATTTTGTCGTGCATAGGTATTAATTGTTTTGAGATAGGACTGAAGTAAAAATGTATTCTTAAAATTTTCATTGATGGATATTTAAAAAAAATTGTAGAAAGCAATTTTTAAGAGAATATCTAAATTAGGTATTTAAACTAAAAATTATTTTATTCTAATTATTTGTTGTTTTTTATTCTTTAATTTAATATTCATTATTATAAATACTAGCCGCCTTCGGTGACCAGCTGTTCGCCCGTAATATTGTTAGCCTCTGTCCATTCTTTACAGCTTAGCGTAAATAAATCGGCGAATTAGTGGTTATAGAGGCTAAGGGTCTCTTACAAAATTTAATTTGGTGATTGGGTGACAGGCAACCATTGATTACACATCTAGGCGTCATAATCTTTCATATAAAATAAAAATTGTCGAAATCGGTCCAATGGTTGGAGCAGGGGTTTCTCTTGTGTTTTTTCTCCATAGAGAATGAATGTACAGTGGAAAGAAGTTTTTCTATTTATCTCGAAAATGGAGATGATGGGAGGTAGGCAACAATTGATGACACATCTAGATGTCAGAAGCTTCCTTATGAAATAAAAATTATATAAATCGGTCCAGTGGTTGGAGCTGGTACTCTGGTTTTGCCAATTATTTTAAATCTATATAAAATTGAATCTTTAAATCTGGATTTCTCACATTTACAATCATGTAGCACGACGCATATGAAACAAAAATGTAATTAAATTTATCTATTGATTGATTATTAACTTCAGAAAATGTTAAGATAATGCATTGACATCGAGAAAATATAAGTGCACAAAATTTCAGAACTTTACCCCATCAGAAAGAAAAATCGAATAAAACATCAAAGAAATCAAGTGAAGAAAAAGTATATGACAAAAATTGAACAAAGCATAACAAATTACCCCTTCGTAATATTGAACTTCTACTTGTAAATACCTGAAAAACCAAGCTAACACACGCTTAAAAAACTCTGTGATAATTCAAAATCTATATATGTTCTGAGTATAATTAAATTTATCAATCGATTGATTACTATCTTCTGAACAGTGAAGATAAATAGATACAGTCATACTTGGCTTCATGCATTGGGTTCTCGTGTGAATTTGAGAATCAAAAAAATATTTTTGCTCTAATGGTGTTGAAAGAAATCGATGGTTCAATCTGGGAAACCAGTTTCTTTAATCGGCCCCAAGACGCAAATTTTAAGCTGTTTTTTTTCTTCTTTAACCCTCTGAGCCCTATCCCGCCTCAAACCGCCCGTTCGACAGAAGCCGGATTCAGGCGGTTTATGGCGCCATGGTGAATTATTTTAGGAAAAATGCAGTTCCTTTCTTCGTTGGCAATGGACCTTATGCGCCGTTTGGTTTCGAAAGTATAGAAAAAAAGCTGTGGAGGAATAAACAAAACGATCGGCCTATAAGTCACTCAGAAATAAAAGCAGTTCTGAGTCAGCTGTTTAAGACTGACCAATGGCTGCCGCCGGCGGGTCACGTATCGGAAGATGTGACGTCACATGCATAAGGTCCATTGATCGAGCAACCATAGGCATCGACCTCCTAGAGTTTCTGTAAAGAACGTGATGATTCCATTCTGTTTTTGTGAGCGAAAAGTCACTGCAGGATTTGAGGCAATGGAATTCTCACTCTAGCCGGGTTCAGGGAGTTAAAGTATATTTTGTAGACCGTTAATTATAAAATATCGAATGAAATAAAATATCGAAACAGAGCACCGCTGAAGTTAAAAGAGCACCACGTAATTGAATTCATTTGTAATATTACTGATGATATTTTTTTTATAAAAAATATTACATTAAAATATACGTTAAAATTATCAATGCAACATGAAAAGATGCAAAATTCTTTCAAAGAACCACGATTATTTTAAATCTTACGCTGTGATACAAAAGGGAAACTGCATTATTTTTAAAGTACTTAACAGTATTAACACTAGCAGTTTACTGAATCTTCCCCTAGCAGTGAGCCGCACCCAATAAAGTTAAGTAAATAACCCGGGTGGCTAATAGCTAACTAGGAATGCAGATGTTTCATTTTAATAATTGGTAGTGTTGGCCCGCGTTGTTGCTCATTAAGAGAATTGGCACCCGCTGAAGCGAAAGCAGAGAACTAATGGAATTAGAAAAACCCCGAGGTTACGGCTCTTTCAGTAATGATGGAGGCATAATGAAATTTACACGTCTAATGCAGCATTGAGGAGTTGCGAGACGTTTTTTCTCCACAAAGGTATCACAATGTGCAGCACCAGTAATTCGAAGGAGGTGTTAAAGGAATCCAGCTAGGGAAGACCTGTTCCCCCAAATAGCTCATTAGAATTGTCTGGGAGAGTTAAGAGTAGTGTAAGAATGCTATTTCATTTAATAACTAAAGCGTTCATTTAATAACTTCTTAATTTTCACTATTTTCTTCAAAAACTTAATACGTGAAACTTCGCATCAATAACTTAGACAATTATATTTAATTTTATTTTTAATATTGTTGTTTAAATTAAACGTAGTTTTTTAAGCAGTTCAGAGACTAATAAGACGAATTTCAATGTAGGAAGCATTTTCCCTCTTATAAATGACAAAACCTTATAAATCGTGTATTTTTCTGGTAGTATTCAGCTTTGAGAAGATCAAGAATCATATCAGAAGGTTGAATAATCGAGAAAAATTTATATATATATATATATATATATATATATGACTTTCAAGTAATAAGCATTTAGTTAATTTTCTCGCTTTTTTCTTAATATATTTTGGAGATTTACTCCTATATTTGTTGTCTTTTTCCAACAATTGGCCCTCACAGAAGGTTGGCATCAATAAATTTCGAAATAATGTGACATAATCGATTCCTCAGGTCGATTGGCATTTGATTGTTGGAATTCCATATCTGGATTGGCTTTTTCATAGTAATAGTTTTTAATATTATTAGCTTTCTGTGTTTCATTGTGTGAATAATGTTAAGTTATATAGTTTATTATATTTAATTTTAAAAGATGGTTTAATAGGTGTATATGATGAAAATATTATTTGAATTTTAATGGTTTAATATATATATATATATATATATATATATATAATTCTCTTACGTAGCGACAAAAAAGGGTCGAATTTCTTAATCGCCGTTTGGCAACAGCTCGCAAGTTTGATTTGTTTACATCCGCGGAAAGTCTAAAGTTGCTTCGTGTGATCACGTTTATTGAAAACTATTTTTAGTAGTTGGAAATTTGTAAAAATAATGAATTTAAGTCGTGCTGTTGGATATATTATCCGAAATGAACAAAGGCGTACTGAACGGAGTCAGGAAACAGTTCAGGAATCCACTATAAGACGACGTATTCGAAACGAAGCCGATAATCGCCGTCGAACAAAACGTGTGTGTATTCGAAACGATGTTGAGGAGCATAATTGTGGAACTATGTCCGAACAGTGCGGTTTTTGTGGGGCTGTTTATTGGAAGGAAGAGAAAAATACTGCCCATAAGTATACAAAATGTTGCCATGATGGAAAGGTTCAGTTACCGGCATTTCCGGATGCACCGGAACTATTGAAAGTATTGCTAACTGAAAATTCACCTGATGCTAAAAATTATCGACAGCGAATTCGGGAATACAATTCTGCCTTTGCATTCGCTTCGATGGGAGCACAAATTAAACCACCACGTGGAACTGGGCCATACTGTTACCGTTTACATGGTCAAGTGTACCACAGAGTTTCCCCCCTGTATGCAAGTGACCAACATAAAGAAAGTTACGGACAACTTTATATATTTGACTCCAGTGAGGCAACAGAGAAACGCTTGAGTAACAATCAAAATTGCTTGCAACATGTATTTGAAAAACTTGATTTTATGTTAAGGGAAATCAATCCCTTTGCTCAGTCTTATCTTCAAATGCACCGATTGGTACAAGAGCACCCAACTACATCAGTGAAAATGGTATTTTTGGAAGATAAAAATTTGGATATGCGGCGCTATAATGCTCCTACTTCATGCACTGAAGTAGCAGCTATATTTGTAGGTGATAATGGAGAGCCCCCAGCCAACCGAGACATTTGTGTGTACCCAGTTGGGAATACATGCCAAAGCATTTCACCTTTAAATCAATGCTGTGATCCAATGACCTATCCTTTGCTATTTCCAAGGGGCGAGTGTAGTTGGAACACTGGAATGGAACATGTAGAAGAAAGGAGAACAGCAAAGCGCACCCGTGTCACTCAACTACAATATTATGCATACAGACTTTCCCAGCGAAATGGTTTCAGTATTTTGCACAATAGTGGTAAGCTTTTTCAGCAATATATTGTTGATGCATATGTTAAAACCGAAGGCTCACGTTTACATTTTTTGCGACAAAATCAAAAAGATTTGCGAATTGAACTTTATCGGGGGCTTTTAGATGCTTTAGAGTGTCGAGCACATAATGAAAATATACGCACTGGAAAACTTATAATACTGCCATCTTCTTTCCAAGGGAGCCCACGTCATATGCAACAAAATTACCAAGATGCAATGGCTATGGTACGCAAGTTTGGTAAGCCAGATCTCTTTCTGACATTTACTTGCAACCCATCTTGGTCTGAAATTTTAAATAGCATGGAGGGTGTGCAACGTCCTGAAGACCGACCTGATATTATTGTACGTGTATTTAATATGAAATTAAAAGAACTTTTAGAAGATATTTGCAAGCATGGAATATTTGGAACTGTTTTGGCCTATATTTATGTTATTGAGTTCCAAAAGCGAGGTTTGCCTCATGCCCACATTCTTATAACATTAGATTCAGAAAGCAAAATTCGCACTAAAGATGACATTGACAAGTCTGTGAGTGCAGAACTTCCAGATCCTTGCACTGATCTTAGACTCTTCCAAATTGTGACAAAATGCATGGTACATGGCCCATGTGGAACTATAAATATAAATTCTCCATGCATGAGAGATGGACAGTGCTGCAAAAGTTTTCCGAAACAATTCAAGGATGATACAGAGGAAAATGTTAATGGATACCCTATTTATCGCAGAAGAGCCACTGAACCTGTCCAGGTAGGGAAATATTCCATCGATAACAGATGGGTTGTCCCCTATAATCCTTGGTTGCTTAAAAACTTTAATGCGCATATTAATGTTGAAGTTTGTGCCTCAGTTAAAAGTGTCAAATACTTATATAAATATGTATACAAAGGACATGATGCAGCCTCGGTCAAAATACAAAAAGAAGGTGCTCTGGATCATGATGAAATTTTAAGTTTTGTTGAAGGTAGGTATGTTAGTGCACCTGAAGCCATGTGGCGTTTAAATGAATTTAATTTGTCGCATAACTCCCACACTGTAGTGCGCTTAGCTGTGCATTTACCACAGCAACAGCCGATTGTGTACCAAGACGGTCAAGAAGCCCAAGCAATTGAACGAGCTGCTTTAAGAAAAACAACACTAACATCATGGTTTGAACTAAACAAAAATGATCCTTCAGCTCACAACATTTCTTACTCAGATATTCCACAATATTATGTGTTTGATAAGAGTACCACAAATTGGAAGAA
>BGPR01048564.1:0-11523 GCA_013235015.1 Araneus ventricosus
GGAACCAAGCCCACAATTCATAGTCCATTGGTGGAAGAGCGCCCTATCCAGAAAACTCTCAAGACGAAATATAGTTAATTTAATCACATTCTTGGCGACTAACGAAGACCTAATTAGAAGGCAAAATACAACACCGTCACATACTCCTGCCTAGAAATAGATACTTCCAAAGATTCACCTCCAGGAACCAGAAGTTCGAAGAATTCCCAGTTGAGCAGCAGAGCACACTAGCTTAAGAACAGCAACCAGCCAACACCAACTCTTCCGTGATTCATTCTAAAAATTCAACCTTCACATCACTGCCAACCCTTGAGTAACAATTCCAGCGATCCCTCAGTATAAATAACAAGACAGAACAAAACAAAACACAGTCCCACGATTTTTAGGATCGTTGAGACAATTTTCATCAATATAACCGGTGGTAATACGTTATTCAATTCTTCTTTTTCGTCGCATCGAACACCACTATCAGCCCCGAATCATGGAGCTGCAACTGCATGAAAAAATGTAACTAAATGAAACATTCAACCCTTTCACTGCACTCAAATTTGATAACTCCTCTTTTTTAGATTATACTCGGATTGTAATCTTCAATGTGTTTTTATTTTATTCTTCTTTGTTCATGTATAATTATGTTCCCTTTCAAGTGTTTTTATATCCTAATGTTGTAATTTTATTTATTTATTTATTTATTTATTTTTAACTTTTTAAAAAAAAAATTTTTGTTTTTGCATTTCAATAAAGTTTCACACATACTCATCCAACTGACAGGAAGCCGTTTAGGCGCCGAGTTCGGGGGTATGCTGTGGTGTTATGGTTTGTATCATCTTATTGTACCCAATAAATCCCGCCCTCCACATGCTGGTGAGCGGCTTTCTCCCCGCTGGTCCTCTACCGGCCTTGTACCCTTTTTGGGTAGGCCGGGCCAGTGTGAGTGTTTCTACGCCACACCAACGGGAGGGCGTTTGGCCACTATGTATGATTTAGCGTGCAACGGGCCCCATACACGACGGATCTTCAGTGGAATCGGATTTCGAGCCTGGAGCCCTTCGGACGAGACCTTACCACTAGGCCACCGCGGCCTCCATTCATCTGAAGGAAAAAAACTTTTGACAGAAATAGTGATTGATTGGAAAGATCGAAGACAATTTTATATGCGAAAAAAAGATAAGTTTCAATGTATAAAATTTTACAAAGACTATCTCGAAAATTTGTTTATTGATATTGAAGCGGTATTTTCCAATATAGATAAAACTACCGTAAATTAAAAAATATTGTCTAGGTGAAAAACAGGTATTGCCTGAACAGTATTATGAATAGAGAAATTCAAAACAGTTTGCAACGAAATCTTAAAAGCTCAATGTATACAGCTAAACTGAGCCAAATTATTTCGTCAACAGCTTCTGAACCCAGTCATCGCATGCTTTATAATCTCTGGTTTTAATGAACTTACTAGAACTCCCGAAAATTTCATTATGACTGGTACCTAATGTAATTTAACTTTCAATTCAACTTGAAGCTATTATTGTAACGATAAGGATTAATTTAGGAAAACTGTATCAGTACAACCTAATCCAATACTTAAAAAATTGGCCGAAAATTCCAGAAAAAACCGGTCAAGAAATTATTTCCAAAATTGTTACGCTTTCACAGAAAAGCAGAGTTTGCATTCAATGGATTTCCTCCCATGTTGGAGTCTTCGGCAATGAGGTGACGGACTTGCTTGCGAAAGAGGGAAGTGCTCTTCCTTCTGCCGCCTCTGATGAACTCTTCGCGTCCGAAATATTTTCTATCCATAGGGCTAAAGCAAATTCTACTTGGAAAGTCCCTCCCGCACACGAATGGTATGCTGGAAATCGTCCTGGTCTGTCTCTACAGTCCGAAGGTACAAGATCCGCACAGACTGCATTGGCCAGACTTCGTAGTGGCCATATCAAAAGCTTGAAATTCGTCGACAAAGAAAAGACTTATTCCTCTTGCCCTTGTTGCTGTCCTGCTTCTCCTGCTCATGTCATTGACTGTATTGGCGCCTCTGCGGGGCTGCTGTGGAGTGAGGGGGAAAATGGACTTGTGGTACTGTTAGAGCGACATGGTATCATGGACCTGGCCTAGTATTTGGACCAGGGAACATGAAACAACAACAACAACTTCAATATACATAGCATCAGCGGTTCAGAATAGAAGAAGAAATAAAATTAACACTTTAATCCTGGGCAACTTTTTTCTACTAGCTCCTTTAAAACCGGGACTTTTTGGGAGGAAGCGACATGAATTGGACTCGCCCAACCTGGGTGACCATTTACTCCACCACACCACCTCATGCTATAACCTTCCCTTAAGGCGCACGGAAATGGGATGTGGTTGGCAAGGATAATTGGAACCTTCCTAACGCGATTATCTCCTAAGCGATCTCAGAACCTTACCTCTCTTGAAAAGAAGCCAACCGCCACAGACCGGCCTTCATCGATGTTACGGGGAAATTTTTAAACCGCCTGAGACCGTCTCATTCGGTGTGAGAGGGTTAAATGTAGCTGAAAATTTTCAAACAAACAAATAACATTTAGAAATTAAGAAAGGAATTATTTAGACCAAATAGTTACAAAACTTCGCTGTCATATTTTTCAAACGTAATTTAGAAAATTAAAAAGGAAAAACGAGAATGGAAACATAGATACCTTATATTTACACAGCTTGGAGAATTAGAACCTTGACATTTCGAATATAAAATCCAGAACTAATATATTTATTACTGCTCCAACTCAGCATCTTTCTCAGCTTAATTTCATTTTAAAAAAGCAATTCTCGTTCCAAAAAACAATGCGATTTTGAAAGACACAAAGCGTGCTGAGTTCTTAACTTCATTACAAATAAACATTTCTTTTAAAACTTTAGTTTGTCTTCTGGCATCAAGGAAACAAGTATAAAAAATGGATGTCGTTCTATTTACTCTTCGCTAAATATTAATGCGGCCTTTTCTTTAGGGAGCAGGTATTTGAGATTTCTACACAAGTGACTGCTAAATTCTTTATTTTCCTCGTACTCTATCTACTTTAATTTTAAGACTCGTAACGTAGAAGAAATATTAAACCTGGGAATATTTTGTGATGGAATAAATTGCTACACAAAGTTTCCATCGTATATCCGGCGAAATTTTATTTAAAGTCAATCTTCAAGAGACTGGATAATGCAATTATCTACAGAAAGTAGTTGATAACAGCCGAAATAAGAACTGACATGAAAGAAATCAAATTTCGCGCTTTCTTTCTTTTCGATTCAATTGCCGAATTCTTTCTACGGAGTGAGAATTTGGGGAAAAAATTCCATCTCATGAAAAAAAGGGAAGGAAAAAGGGGAAAAAAATCAGGAATCTAGATTTTTGAGTACGTATTGACTTTTCTTAAATGGATATTGCTATTTGCTGGATATTTCTTCATTTCTCCTCCGAGTTCAATTTTTTTCTGCCTTTCTTTTTGTATTTTCTTTGCTGTATGCTTCTAAACTCGATTCAGTAAATTACACATATGATTTATAGTTGTTAATTTTTCGTTTATATCTAGTTTAGTCGTATGTTTCTGTATCTATAGTTTTTTACCTATTTCTTTAGTTGGTTGGTTAAGATTTTATGGATGTGGCCATAGTCAAAGAATTATTCATCTCAAAATCGTATAGGCAGACAGGTTGTGAGGATATAATACGAATCGATTATGTAAAAATTAGAGGCATCACTTTCTCAGAACTTCTTAGCTTCATTGCTATATTTATTATTGTACTTTACAAATTGCACAACTCTACAATACTATACTGTTCAAATTTGTATGCTGAATAGTATAAAAATTTTTTGATTAATGCAATGCAGTACAATAAAATTCTGAAATCACTAGATATTGTTACAAAATCGTATTGTGGGTGCACGAATGCAGTCCAATAAGCAGGATTTAAAAAAATAAAGCTCTTTATTTTACAAATATTCTAAGCAAAGAAACGTAGCACAAGTATTAACACAAAATTAGTAAAATTCACAACAGAGACTACCAGCGCTGAAAGGTTTCTTGTTAGCTCACCAGCTTGCTTGCTGATCAAAATCCAACTGACTCTTCTTGGCTTGAGAGCTTGCTTTTATACCTTTCAACAGGAAGTGACTTCATTACGTAGGAAGTGACGTAATCTCTAGAAAGTTCATGAAACCAGTAGAAATAGGTTGAAAGTTCGAGGTCCTTCTAGAAAATTCTCTTTGTCGCCAAAGTCGCCATCTTTGTCGCCAAGTTTAGCATCTCAGGGAAACAACTTTAAAGCTTTGTAACAATATAACATAAGGTTGCAAAAATCATACATTATCGTATTATTGCTGTATAGTATGCGCTGTATAGTATCATACTATACAGGGTGTTCAGAAGTGTTAAGAGTAGATGAAGTATATACGAACAAACCACTTTTGCAAGAGAACATGGGGTCAGAAGCGTAAAGGGTGACTGCTGCAGTGGGTTCTTTTCCAGTGAATTAAGTAAAAGAAAAGGATTCACGAGATAAAGTGTTCGACTCAGATTGAATGGAATAAAAATTTGCAATAGCAAAACAACAGATTCATAAAAAAAACATTAAATAAATACTGTTTAGCAACGGTTTCCGAAACTAGCACTTTTGGACGATTTTACACCGGAAAGGGGTGTCAGGCAATGAGTCATAGGAGCGCATTTCCGGAGTTCTTTGTTAGATCACGCTCAGTAAAATGCAAACATCTCCCCTTCCATTCTTCACTTTTCCCCTATTTTGATGAAAATAACTCCGTCCGGCACACGCGCAAAAGCGGGGAGGGTTTCGGAATCCGTTGCTAACCAATATGCATCACAGAGAAAGAGTACCAGAGGTCTCACTCGGGAGTTTGGTTAACTATCGCAGCGCCACCTAAGCCTTACAATCAAACTACAAACCACAGAGAAACCATAAGAGGACGCCATATTGGTTTTCATCACAGAGCTGTGTAGAATCTTTCTACTTCTCAAATCATAACACGACTCCATTATTGTATCGAACGAAAACCAACCGAAACGCCGCCATGTTGTGTTGATGCTTGTTAATTTCACATACTATTTTTTATAATCGAGTTTTTTTCAGGATTAGATACTTTATGTAGAATCAAGACTTGGGACTATTCCAGTTTAGTGAAGGTTATTGACTGCTTCCTCATTCAAGATTCCTGGAGATGAGAACGGTAAGTTTAAAATGCGTTACAGAATTTTTATGCGATGTTATTTAAATAACTGAAAAACTTCTAATATTTAAAATACTTATTTTCACTTTTTGTATTTAAAATAATAAAATTTTGTTTTATTTTTGTGCAGTTGCTGAAGCATATTAAAATGCCTACCATATGGAATAATCTGAGAAAAATGTGCATGAATTCTTTAAATTCTTTGTAGTCCTTTTTTTTGACAGATTTATTTCTACATAGTATGACTTGGCAATTAAAATAATTTTAAGAGATATTAATAGAATCCTTGCTTATTACTCTCAGAAAAACTTATTATAATTATTGCTAAGATGTATTGTGAACTGTCAAAGTAATTTACAAGTTAAAATTCTTTTATCAGTAATTTAATATTGAAATACAGCTGAAAATCATAAATATTGCATTTATAATTATATTAATTTTGAGTGGTAAGTTTTAGTTGAGTTTTTATAGTATGAAAATTGTTGCTGTTATTTGTGCTCTAAGTTGAAGTAATATTGAGATGTTCTATATTTAGTATGTGTAGTTATATCCGAAGCAAGCTTTTTTACAAATGCCTACTGTGAAATAGAATGAAATGAACTGATTAAATATCTCTAGTCTGTTTAATGTTTACACTTATTTATTATTATTACATACTGCTTATTAGTATCTTAGAAATAATTCAGTATCTTAGTATAGCATCCTTATGCAAATTTCAATTCCCTTTTAAGAAGATTCTTATTTTTATTAGTATTTATTTTTAACATCGTTTTCCAGAGGCAAATTAAAATATTCATTCTTATTTGTGTAAATAAAATGTAGGAAATTTGTTTAATAAGCATATTAGCCAATACTAGTTTAGTAAAGTTATCAAAATATTTTGATCTGTTTTATTTAACGTCATATAAGAAAATTAATTGATAATGGCTGAAGGTGAATATTTTATTCATGTATTGAAGTGAAGTCTTTAATAAAAATGAATTGGTTTGTGTTATATAAATGGAATCTACTAGAAATTTGTTTCTTTTTTCAGGCAGTCTGTCAATGTTGGAGCTGTTTTGTCTTCAGGATGGCTGGTCATATGAAATACACCAAGATTTTCTAGAAATTTGTCTGGAAATGAGAAGAACTCGCATATTAGGTTTAGAACTTTTCTGTGAATCTTACAAAGAGTCAGTTTCTAAGTTATCGTTACACTCTTTATGCTAACAAAATTTTATTTTAAAAAATTCCCTTATTTTTTAAAATGGCTACAATTTTTTATAAATGCCAAATGCATGATGCATATACCTTATCCAACTTCAGTTCCTTTGAAAAAAAATTATTTTGTGTTATAAGCTCTGTGGTCTCAAATAATTAAAAAATGATTGTTGATATATTTTATTATTAAATACTTTGAAAATTGTTTTTCTTGAATAAAGTATTTCTAAGTATTTAAACTAGCAATGTGTATATTAAAAGAAGTACAGATACAAGATAATACTGCTTTAAATTTTCATACCAAATTTCCTGTCAATTGTTTCATTCATATAAAGGTGGTCCAAGTCTTGTAGATACATAAATTTAAATCAATTTAACCATTTTTTTTTTTATCTCAGGTGTATAAATTATGTGTTTTATTGATTGCATTAAATATAAATATAGTGGTCTAAGATAATTAAAAAATGATTGTTGATATATTTTATTTTTAAATATCCTGAAAATTGTTTTTGTTCCCACAGATGTGAGATTAATACTCCTTTAATAATCTGACTTAAAGTAGCCAACGAATAATTTGTTTCAATATTTTGTCAATTATCATGAATGTTTTGAGTCTAATTTTAATTTATGTTCGCAAAGAAATAGTATCTCCAAAAAATCCAACGTTGTCTTAAGCAATGTAAATATAGAGGTTTTTTAATGATCACCTAGAACACAAAGAGGAAGCACAATGTTTTTTTTTTGTTTCCTCTTAGTTCGAATTATGAACCATGATTTCAAATCCAACACAAGTTCTAAAAATAAGTTAAAATATGTTCCCCATTTTTTTTGATGTTATTATATTTCAGCTTGCAAATGTTTTTGAAAAAAATTTGTATGTTGTTTACTCAAAAATCATAATTTCATAATAGAACACACCAATGCTAGGTAGAATGTTGAGATGCATCGGGAGTTCTAACTCCTGATAGGGCCACCCTAGGTGCTAAGTTCATTCAATTAATGTCTAGCTATTGTTTTTTTTATAACACTTTCTTATTTCGAATATTTTTATACTATATATAACAATTAACTCTGGTTTCTAGGCAGTATTTGCTATAAATGTTATGTTTTGTAACTTATTATGCTTGTTCAATAAAATGTGACATTGTTTTAAGTATTTTGTATTTATTATAGCATCTTGTTCCATAACCATATAAAGGTATTTAATTTTTTGTGGGAGGGGGTTGGAAAAATTCTGAAAAATTATCTTCACAAATGAATTTTCTCTGTGAAAATTACATTCTACCAATATTTCTTTATCTTGAAGAATTAATGTGTATTTATTAAAAACTGTTGAAGTTTTAAAATATTCTGAAAGAGATAGTATAATAGTTACTAGTATAATAGTTACTAAAGCAACAAATGTAATTTCTTGCCGAGTTTAAGAAAATTGCGAGTGAATTAATTACGTATATTCTATCAATTTTAGTATCTTGAATAATAATGAATGTGAATTTATTAAAAATTAATTTATTGTTGAAGTTTAAACATATTCCGAAAGAAGTAGTATAGTGATAACACATTAAAATCAAATTTTAGGTTAAAAAAATTCACAAATGAATTTTCTTTATGGAAATTAAATTCTATTAGTTTTTAAATCCTGAACAAGAATGAATGTGTATTTATTAAAAATTATTGATTGTTTAAGTTTCAAAATATTTTGAAAGAAATAGTATAATATTTACTAAAACAACAAATTTAATTTCCTGCAGAGTGTAAGAAAATCACAAGTGAATTTCTTTTAATGAAATTATATTTTATCAATTTTTGTGTCTTGAATAATAATGAAGGGAATTTATGAAAAATTAATTTCCTATTTGTTTAAAAAAATTATGATCTGGAAGAACTTCTCTTCAAAAAAGGATAAATGAAATTATTAATATGACAAAAACTTTAATCTTCTTAAATTATACATTCACACACTATAAATTATTGGTACCCTAGGAAACAGGCAAATATTTTAATGTTTTGAATGATATTCCAAATTTACTTTCTGTATTAAAGAAAAAGTCAATTTAGTGAGAGATTTAAAATAATTATATAAACAATAATAAATGGCATTATTATTAAAACAACATTTTTAAATTAATATGTATAAAAAAACTAACTATTCATAAATTTAATAATTGTCGAAAAACGAGTTGAAAATCCAATAAATACCTAATTATTGTTTATATCGTTGTCATGACGACACGAAACGGCTTCGTTTCCTCTCGCGTCACTATGACGTCACGGTGACGTATTCCGGTTAGTTCCACTGTAGCGCATTGGTGGCGTACTGTCTATGTGAAGCGTAATGTTAAAAAAGTTGCCATTAGGGTCTATGGGAGTGAGACCTCTGATTCTACTTCTCTGTGATATGCATCATGACAGATATGATAATGGCAAGTAGGAACTCGTACTAACAACAGACCTTTTGAGTACTTAAAATAAGTGTTCAAAGGCCGTGCCGTTTGATGCGATATACACTTCACATGTTGTTATTCATACAATTGAGTTGTTGTTCTATTGTCAGTTTGTATTCCATTAAGGGCATACGACTCTTAAACCTCGAAAAAATGGAGGGAAAACTGTCAAATTCAATACATTATATCTCTGAAAAAATGCAATTCACAAACTTACTTTTTTTCTAAAAAATATTTGTTCTTTCTCTTATAGTACACACATTTTTAAACCTTTATATTGGTATGTATTTAAGTGATAGAGTAATAAATATGGGCATAAATTTTGGAGGAAAAATGCGATAGTCACCTTGCGCGTATGATTACGGATAAAATATTTGTCTAAACACAATATTTTTGGTATACAAGTTATCCAATCAGAAAGAAGAAGAAAAAAACTGAACCACAATTTATTAACATTTAAATTTGATTTCTATTTGATATACCAAATTAAAAATTTTATTTTTCTTAACCCCCCCCCAAAAAAAAAACTTGTTTGGAGAAAATATGTACAAAAACTGTGGTTTAATTTATAGAAAATAGCACAATACACATTCAGTAAAGATTTTATGTAAAAATATTCATTAGTTCTTGACATATTGTGCGCGCAATATCAAAAAAGCACATTTTGAGATATAACGTTTTGAAGATATGGCCATTTTCAATGTTTACGTTGAACAGATGATACATTTTCCTTCAAAAGTTTCATCATTAAGGGAATTTTTCGACGCGAATTTTTAAATTGTTCAGAAAAAAACTGGGAAATTATATATATTTTTTTCATAAAATCCAAAATATTCTAAGTTTAACAGACGTATATCCCCTTAAATCGATATTGCACATATTATCTGATATAATCTTTTCTTTTACTTAATTCACGGACAAAGAGACCCCTGGCGTGATGCGCAAAACACCGATGAAAAGATTAATTTTCGCGCATGCGCGCATGTCACTCGTTAAAAATATTATTGCGCAACCAAAACAAAAGATTGTCTCATCTCCTTTCTTGGAGGCAAAGAGTTGACGATCCTAAGAGGAACGAAGTAAGTGGGTACCGTAAACTCCACATTAATCCTATTAAATTTATTGTCACGAAACCTTCACTCAAACCTTCCTTATGCTTAATAGTATTTGTGAGCAAAATTTGAAGAAAATGTATTCAATAGTTTTCATTTCTATAGCGTACAAAAAACAACTGGCGTTTCAGTTTTATTTATATAGATCGTAATGAGCGTTTGAAACGAAAGAAAATATGATGTCTTCATAAACTTAGCATGCTACTTGTCGTGTCACTAGTCATTAGCTGGCTCTGCTACACTGTATATGATTGCAACTATATTAACACTTTGTTGACCGGCAATTTCATACAAAAATTTATTTTGTTGACCGGCCATTTCGCACAAAAATGTATGCATGGCACCCGCTATTTGATATAGAAAATATCTCATGTCACCGGGGCAAAAAATGTAATTGAATAAAATTCGAAGTGATTGTCAACACATTTTATTTGCACAAAACAATAGTAAAACTAATAACAATAATAATAATAATAACTAATAATTTTTTTTTGTATGGTAAAAATTAAAGCATTCACCGACGTGTAAAGGTACACAACATGTCTTACAAATATATCTCGTTTCGCTGCGCTTTCCTTTTGAAGAGCATACTCGACACTTTCTTGTTGGATTTGTTTTAGATGCAGTAATTATTGGTTCTAAAACGTGGTCCAGAAGTTTTCCTGAAAGCCTAGATACAGGATCTTTGTGTGGAGCTCTTTTAGATGCATGAGAAGTATTTGCTGGTTGTGTGTTGCTTTCAATTGATTCCGAAGATAGCCATATCCTAGCTACTTCTAAGAGAAATTTTTTGTATCTTATTTTATTTTGGCACTTCTTCGAATAAATCACGAAAGCATTAAATAGAAGGCAATTGATAAAAAAAATGCTGTTTTTTTGGACCATTTGATGCTTTTTCGCAGTATGCTGCTGTTTGCCAAATATTGATCTGCACGATCGACTCCTTTCATATATTTATTGTATTCAATTATACACGAAGGTTTTATTTTATCGTTTATATAATTTTTATTTCGATTTCCAGTTGTTATCATAGACGCATCATGAATTGTTGAAATCATTCGCACTAACCTTTTATCCTTCCACGTGAGGAGCAGAATCGGTCCTTTTCGTAAAAATGTCATTTGCCTTCTCTGAAGATTTTTGGATTTTTCTATAAGTAATTTTGGCAAGCCACGGTTTTCGCGAATGGTACCACATACACGTATTTTATTTTCAAGTAAAATACTAGCTGTTGAAACGTTGTTGTAATAATTATCTTGATACACGTGATGATTAAATCCAAAATACGGTTGCAAAATTGACAATATTGTTTCTTCAAGTTTTTTCCCAACACCAGAATAAACTTCAAAGTTGCAAATGTACCCTGACTCACTTTCACAAACCATTCTCACTAAAATTCCGTATTTTGTAATTTTTGCAGGATTATATGTTTTGAATTTTAGACGTCCTCTCCATGGTATCATTGCTTCGTCTAATGATAATTGCTGCTTCGGTACATACATCGATTGACTTTTGGAAATAACGTAGTCTAAGAGAGGTCTAATTTTATAAAGCCTAT